>JZKD02S1296957.1:642200-689458 GCA_000966675.3 Picea glauca | reverse complement strand
CCACTGCAGATGCCATATTTGGCCTCTCTTAACATACCATATCTAAGAAAACTCACCAATGATCCTATGTTGCATGACCCCACATGGACTGTAATTCCCACCAAACTACCTTCAGACATCCCAAAATTTGAAGGAAAGGCAGGTGATGACCCTGCCAATCATGTCATGACTTTCCACCTCTGGTGCTCTTCCAACAGAATCATGGATGATTCCATCAGACTATGATTATTTCAACATACACTCACTGGTCCATCATCCAAATGGTATGTAGATGAAAAATCGGGGTCCCATACGACTTTCAAGTCCTTGGCCAAATCATTTTTGACCTTCTTCCAATTACCAATCTGCAATGAAAATGGTCTCAAACTACTGTCTAATTTTAAACAAACCTCAGCCACACATATTGTTGATCACATTTACGAGTGGTGTAGACGACTTATTTTGTGCAAAGCCGAAACTACCAAACAACAGTGTCTTGACTGGTTTCTTATATCACTTGTCTCTCTCCTCGGTAAAGGTGTAGCTTCCACCTTCCCTCAATCCAAATAAGAAGCCATCAGTAAGGCTCAACAATATGACCTCATATATTCACAATCAGGGTACTTATACACAATACTTCCCGATCTCCCCAAACCCATGCCATTCAGTCAAGATAAACCTCAGGATGTCTCACTCAGCAGACAGATTGATTGGTAATACCACACACCACAGTCCTCAACCCCAACCACCACCAATGTATGGCACACCTCAATATCTGTCGAAATATGGGGGAAACTCTTATTTCCCCCCACCGCCTTATCAACAACCATACCCTATTTCTATTCCTCCGCCCATCAGTGGACCACCGCCGACACCCTCAATACACCCACCTATCCAAACAAGTTATGGTACCCCCTCTACCTCATCTTATACTATGAGTACTAGAAAAAGAACCATGCCTTCCTATGTACCTTACATATCACAACCCCCATAGAATCTGTACTTTCCATTTCCTGGTCCTCCACAACCCATGGCACCCCCACACTCTCACGCTGGAGTGAATTTTGTTCAACCCTATCCTGTTCAGCAATATCAAAATTTTGAACAATTGAATACGGAAAATCCAACCCATCTGTCGAATAATGCCAAAATGAAAGGAAGGAACAGGAACAATAACAACCTAGGCCAAGGCGGGAATCAACCCCAACAAAAACAACCTACTGGGGGCAACCAGAACCAAGGGAATCGGAACCCCCAGAGGGGCAATAACAATAGACGTCAAGGGAGAAATAACAATACTATTAAAACCAACTTCCCATGTGCCCTTTGCGGTGAGTTCATTCATTATACTCATCATTGCCCCCAAATCGCTGATTTTAAATGGTTGAAAGACTCAGGCAGTCTACCACATCCTCTAGCACTGTCTGCCCCTCAGCAGGCCCCACAACAATACATGCAACAACCCCCCCTAGTCGTGCTGCAGAATCCCATTCCACACCAAGGTGTGATGAACACTCAAAAAGATATATAGCCTACCCCACCACAGTTAGGATAGTATCTCAACCCAAACAATCTCGCATATCATATTATCCTCCTCACCAGTGAGGAAGAAATCCTTCTGCAGACACGTAATCGTCAGTACCATACACCCGTTGAGTGTCCTCCCATTCCTCCAGAAACAATCCTCGCACCAACAGGACCCCTGTTGGTGATCCCTCACCCTAACACAGAACCACCTCTTCTCATTCCTCACATCCCATAGCGCAGGAATGTCCACAACCCATAGGCTAGGGCAGCTCATAATTACAGTTTGGTTGATGACTTAGCACAATCCCCAGCTACCATGTCAGTCTTAGAAGTCCTTCAGACTTGTCCCACTCAGCGGAAATCATTACTTTCTGCCTTGGGGGTAGTCAACCCCGCAGATACTCAACTCATTACATTTGATCTTGACAGTGGAGAAACTCGCCTTCCCGCTTTGATCGCTTTTGAAATCCCAGTGAAAATTCAGAACATTACAGTTCATCGGTGCATCATCGATGAAGGTGCATCCACATGCATTATGTCCAAATTTGTATGGCAGAAAATTGGTTCCCCTAAACTCATACCATCTTCCATTACTTTATGAGCTTATGATGGATGACCATTGTCTTTTGAAGGGCTCTTCCAAAATGTCCCCATAGAACTTGGGGCAATACTATTCTCATCAACATTGAAGTTATCGATGCCCCACTCAATTATAATATCATGTTCAGTCGTAGCTACATGTATGCTATGAAGGCAGTTGCCTCTTCCGTATTTCGAACAATGATGTTCCCCCATAATGGGAAGATTGTCACCATTAACCAAGTCTCACATTACGAGCCCAACCCTTCTTCCAACATCGATAACATTCTCCCCCTCATCCACACAAGTCATGACACATACCCACTCATCAAAATGGGTCCTGGAATTTTCAGAGACCCATCATTGTTAGGAACTTACCATGGTGCACCACCACTCCTTCATCCTTCCAATCAAGTATGTGCCATATCATCCAACGAAACTGACATAGAGGATACCCTTCCTCCTAGGGAGAATTCTATCATATCTGATGTCCCACTAGTTGCAGAGCTCCTCCCTCACGTGCCTCCTGCAAACTCATCGACCCCACTAGTCCACAATTTCACCACTCTCCAAGGCCATATCCCAGTTTGGGAGATAGTTCCCCAAGCCATTACTCAAATCCTCTTCTTCTACCCTCCACCTGGTGTACAAGCTTTCCAAGTAGCTGCAATGCTTACCCTCCCTAATATGGTGTTAGCAATTATAGTTTGGTATTTACATCCACTAGAGATGGTCCCTCGACCATCCCTTTCCCCCCAAATGGAAGGAATCCCAATGACGATTCCCATACTCACTCCCACCATACCTGCTACACCCCCACTCACTACTCTCCCTGCCACAGTTGGGGGCAGGAGAATGAAGAAGGAGCCCACAGCTCCACTTCCCCCATGCGTCCAACCCCCTTGCACGCTATGTGAGAAAGATGAACACCAAACCAACAACTTCCCATCTCTACTGGAGTTACGGAACTTGATTCCACTCAATCAAACTCCATCAACACTCGCCATCATAGAAAGTATTTTCGTTACCGCCCCTCACTCAAGTAGTAAATGGATACGAACCAAATTCGCTTGCGCTATATGTTCATAATATGGCCATTATACACACCATTTCCCATCACTGCCACACTTATGGCAGACATTAGCCATAGTATGCAAAAGCTTCCATGACGAACCCAATCCAGCTACATCATCCCTACCAAAAATCACTGACATCCATTATGTCACAACTTCAATCAATGAACATATGAGATGCCCTTGCTCTCTATGTGAATCCTTAAATCATTTTACATACCAGTGTCCTATGATCATTGACTACAGGCAACACCAATTGACCCTGATTCAAACCCCTACAGAATTGATGGTTGACCTTACCTCATTACTAGAGATTCTTCATATCATCTCTCCCGAACTCAAGGCACTCCCGACACCTCCGTGGTTCTTGTATGACTTATCCGAGGATTCACCCCCAATTCTCCCATACATTTCCCTACAGAAATATTACACCCAACTACCACTGGTACTCCTCAGTACTTCGATATTTGGTTTATGTCGAGCGAACCATCACAATTTCATTGCGTCGTTTCCCCCTGCTTCTTCATCACCAAGGGGCAGTCACACAACAATAGTCACCGATATCACTCTTCACGACCCCTTGTATTACTGCCAATTCCATTATGATGATGAAATACTCAAAGAGTTAAATACCCCCGACTACCCATGGGATGCGCTACACCATCGAGCACTCTTCTTTCCATAGGAAGCCTTCACGCCTCCTACCCAACACCCCATATATGCGGTCGAAACCAAGGATTTTATCCCATCAGGGCATATCGACTGGTTCAACAACCCCACTCCTACCCCTGATTCTTTTGAAGAAGGCAACATGGCCAACATTTCCCCGACCATCAAAATCAACATTTCCATCAAAAATGGAGTCTTCGAGGAAATCACCATTGGCGCCACTTTCACTCCTCAAGAAATCACCACCTATAAAGCTCTCTTCCAAGAATATCATGATATTTTTTCTTGGTCATACACAGAAATGCCTAGCCTTGATCCCTCTATCGTTGAACATCGCATCGACACATGCCCTGACATTACACCAGTTCGTCAAAAATAGTGACCGCTACACCCATCCAAAGCAGTGACCATCAAAGCTGAGATTGACAAATTATGCGCCACTGGGTTCATCTACCCCATCACCTATACCTCATGGGTTTCCAACCCTGTACCCGTTAATAAAAAATAGGGAACTATCCGTGTCTGCACGGACTTTCACGATCTCAATCACGCATGTCCCAAAGACAAATTTCCAATGCCTTCCATCGATCAAATTATCGACGACTGCGCAGGCCACGAGGTGCTATCCTTCATGGACAGTTTCTCTGGTTATAATCAAATCCAAATTAACCAAGCCGATCAATACAAAACCACACTCACTACCCCTTGGGATACCTTTGCATATCGTGTCATGTCTTTTGGCTTAAAAAATGCTGGCGCAAATTTCGAATGGGCTATGACATACATTTTTCACAATCTGGCTCATATCATCCTCGCATACTTGGACGACCTCACAACTCGATCCATGAAACACACCCAACATCTCGATGATTTACAGATCATCTTCCAACGGTGTCGTCAGTACAACATCCACTTGAATCCCCTCAAGTGTGTGTTCTACGTCACTACGGGGTGCATCCTCGGATTCATCGTTTCCCAAAGTGGTATTATAGTAGACCCCCTCAAAGTCCAAGCCATCACAGAAATTCCACCTCCCCGAAATTTACATCAACTCCATAACCTACAAGGAAAAGTTAACTTTCTACGATGATTTGTCCCAGACTACGCCACTCGCGCACATGGTTTCCTTCGCTTACTATGCCACAACATTCCATTTTACTGGGATGAACATGCCCAAAAATCATTTGACGATCTTAAAATGGCTCTCTCCAACACCCCTTTAATTAGTGCACCCGACTACAATCATGACTATATCCTCTACATATCAGCATCAACTATCTTAGTAGCAGGAGTTCTCATTCAAATCGGTGATGATGATCGTGAGTATGTCATTTATTACATTAGTAAAAACCTCTCAGGGCCACCCTTGAAGTATAAACATGAAGAGAAACAAGCCCTTGAAGTCGTCTTTGCAGTCCAGAAACTGCGTCATTACATTCTGCTTCATACAACTAAGGTCGTAGCAGATTCCAACCCTATGCAATACTTGCTCAGTCATTGGAAAATTAATGGCAAATTTGCCCGATGGATCGTTATCCTTCAGGAGTACGATCTTGAATTCTCAACACCCAAGAGAAAGAAATCTCTTGTCCTCGCCGAACTTGTCACGACCTTCCCCTCTGATACTACCAGTGCCCCTGTCAATACCGACTTTCTCGACGAACACCTATTTTACATCACTTCAGATAATCCTTGGTACAACGACCTCCTCGTCTACCTCCGAACTCAAAAATTTGGTAACCATATTTCATGAGATGATCGTTGTCGTGTTCGCCACCAGCCCCCCTGCTACCTCCTCATTGGAGACATCTTATACCGGCAAGGGGTCAACACCATTCTTTGTTGATGCCTGACCATTGATGAGGCCGATAGAGTCTTGAACAAGTGCCATAGCAGTGCATGTGGGGGCCATCTTTTGGGAATGTCCATTGCTCAGAAAATCATCCGAGCAAGTTACTTTTGGCCTACATTGTTTCATGATTGCATTCATTCCATGAAACGATGCGAGAAATGTCATCTTTACGCTAATAAATCCTGAGCACCACCTTCTCTTCTTCATCCAATCATTACTGCCGACCCCTTTTGTAAATGGGGCATCGACTTCATGACTTGTTATCCCCCATCTAGTAATGGCCACAATTACATTGTTGTCACAGTTGATTACTTCACAAAATGGGTAGAAGCTATGTCCACCTTCAACAATACCGCTGACACCGCAGCGCGTTTTTTATTTAACCATGTCATATCCCCCTTTGGAGTACCACTCCAACTAGTTTTCGATCACAGGAAACACTTCGAGAATGAGATTTTTGTCGAACGCTCATCTCGATTAGGATTCTCCCATGAGTTTGCCTCACCATATTACCCTCAGCCTAACGGACAGGTCGAAGCAGTTAACAAGGTCCTCAAGACCATGCTACAGCACATGGTTAATAAACATAAGACCAATTGGCATCATATGTTATTTTCCGCGCTATGGGCTTACTGTACGGCTGTGAAAATAGCCACTGGTTTCACACCATTTCATCTAGTCCATGGGGTTGAGGCCACTCTTCCCATCGAGTGAAAAATTCCCACCTTACGCACCGCAATTGAGCTATTACCCGAAACTTCTCCAATGGAGTAGCGCTTTTTGAACTTAGAGTCCCTGGATGAAGATCATTGATCTTCATTACAGAAAAATGAGGCAGCTAAAAAACGGTCAAAGGCCACCTTTGATCATCATGTCAACCTTTGCTCATTTCATGAAGGCCACCTCATCCTTGCTTACGATATCGCTCACGATACCTTTGGTCATGGCAAATTCGAGTCACTATGGCATGGCCCATACATTATCCAACATTGCCTCACCAAAGGCGCATACATCCTGGCCTCTCCCAAAGGCCTCTCTCTCAAAGAACCCATCAACGGGTTATACTTAAAGAAATTTTATGCCTAAGCATAGAAATTCTACTTTAGGTTATTTCTTTTATAGTGTTTTTAATCTTTTTTCCATCCCTCACATCTAAATTATCATTTGTTATATTGACAGATGCTTCCTCCACCGTCCTACCACATCGGTTACACCAATGGTGCCAGTCGTTGGACACAAAATCTCGCTTTAGCAGCTTGGGCCCTCTATAACCCCTCACATGAAATGCTCCATTCAAGCGGCATATGTTTGGTTTCAGCCACCAAAACCCAATCCGAATACACTATCGTCATTGGCCTCCTCGCTAATACCCAGCATCATTGTATTCGTCACCTTAGCGTCTTTCTCGACTCTCAACTAGTCATTCTCCAGCTCAACAATGTGTACCGCACCCGCGATCCTTGCCTCTTTTGCAAATACCTACAGGTTAGAGTTTTATATCGACATTTTGATTTCATTACATTTACACATATTCCAAGACAATTGAATCAAATTACAGATAACTTAGCTAACATTGTGTTAGACTGGCATATATCACATCAAGATACCTCTACACATACATAAACATATCAAAAAATCATCATAGCATATATAGATTAGACATCATCAAACATTAAAAAACACATGTAAACATCACATAGATCCCAAAATGTATACTCATGTATATATAACTCGATCCATAATGCCATCCAAATGTTTACATACAAAAATACAAGTGTCCGCAGGCCAATGAAGCACCTCGGTACAAAATGGGCTCACCAACCTATATACAACAATATGCACATACATAGAGTGACACTCATGGTGCCTCTAGAGAACCACCTCTTGCCCATCCCTCAGGCGGTGGTCCCCCACCCACTACTAGTCCCTCTGGACCGAGAGGTAACCGTCCGATCATAGCAGCACCTACTACTACTATTTGTCGTACCACGGCCTGCTATGGTAGAGAAACCCCCACACACTGCTCCAGGAAGCCCTCATCCTAGATACGTGACCACATGCCCTCAAGCACGCCCTGTAGCATTGCCTCCAAGCGGTGGCGAATATCCTCAAAATATGCTTCGGCATTCACCGGAGGAGCATGTGATGGCCCAGCACCTGGGTCATCAAATCGACGTCTCCTCGTTGCTCTCTTGACCTCAGCTAGTCTTGCCTCAGCATCCTCATTCCAACATCTCTCTCCTACCTACATCTCTCCTCGCGGTGGTCTCCCCAGCTCCTAGCAAGACGGTGCCCTCAACAACTCAACCTCTCACCTGCGAGGTGCCACATCTGCACATACACACAACCAAACGATAATATCAACATCTATACCATATACATATGTCATGCTATCTCAAAAAATATATATATCAAACTCATAAACCTACATCAATGATCAAAAACCTCCCTTGGATGAAACACCATGTCTGGATCACCCCGGAAGTCAACACCAGCATATGGAAACTGCAGTATCACCTACGACATTTTCCGCCACACTTGTGTCACCTCAGCTATGAAGAAGTGGCCACCCTCGCCACCACCATGGAAAAGAAAAATAGTTGACCACCGCCTCATTTGCGTCTCTCATGCCCCATGAGCGCCCAATAAAATCATAGGGCACGACATAGGCACCCTCTCCAAAAACTAGGCCACTAGGATGGACCCAAAAGCAAACTCTCTCGTATTAGTGGACCAACAAGGGTCCAGCTACCCTACCATCCTGGCATGCAATGTAAGCCCCCAGGAAAAGTGCTCACCGACTAGTACCCTCTCCATAATACTTAGTTGACCACCACTAATTCTCTGAGTCGCAAGGGACCCATACATCCTCACAATCATCGTTGCTATACAACAATGCGCTAGATCATCCATTACCTCGATGCTCACGAGAGAGACCGATGTAAATTTCACCCTGGAACAGTACCTCCAACCCACTTTCACTAATTCCACATCAGCAGGTAACATCGGCTTCACCGATAGGGGCGTTCCCCGAAACAGGAGCCCAGTCAAAAAATATATATCCTCCACCGCAGTGAAGGCAATCTGCTCTCCCTGCACCATAAAACAATGCAGGTCCGAACTCCACATCTAGATAAGGAACTATAGGAGATACTCCTATGCCCGTATCAATGGGTACTCAAAGAACTTTAGCAGCCCATAGGTTGCCAAAGTAGCATGAACCCCCAGCTCCTCAATCGCCATGACCTCCCTCAGCTGGGACCAATCGCGCTCTCACCAACCAACTGGCATCATGAAAAATGATCGCCTACAACCACATAAAATAGTCCTAGGTCAGCCACATTGACCATAAAAAACATTAAAAAGATAATTTTTACACCCATCAACTTTTCCCCTAAGGAGCGGTTGTTTAACCCACAGGCGCGCACACATGCGTGCCTGTTCACCCCACAGGTGCACACGTATGCGTGCCTATTCACTACACAAGTGTGCACTTAGGCACACCTATCCATCCCATAGGCGCACATGCATGCATTCCTGCTCACCCTACAGGGGCACCTCCATGGACCCCTGTCACGCACATAGGCGCACATCCAAGCGCACCTGTCCACTACACAGCCTTGCACACATGCGCGGCTGTGTTGCCAATAGGTGCACACATCATGCGCGCCTTTTCCCTCCCTATGGGTGCCCCCATGCGTGGCTATCCAGGTAATAGGCGCACACTCATGTGTGCCTATTTCTGGATTGCCCATGCACTTAGGGGCCCACACCCCTAAAAACCCCTGTACGGCCCTCCGTATAGCCCCTGCCCAGAAATGAAAAACCTGATTCTATGCAGGATGATCAGACTACTAACCTAAAGCTCGCTAATCCTAGATCGACTACCTCATTCTCCTAGAATATCCAAATCTCCTCTAAATACCTCTCGTCGAGTCACTCTGGCAGCAAGTATAAATGAGGTGGCAATGTGGGCCCTACAACTATATATAGGCCTTTCCGCCAAACTTCCAATCACCATTCTGGGAGCTCCGGGTGTCCGTTCTTCGATCCGTCTTTAGCCATGGGATCAGTATCTTGTAATCTACATCAAGACAATCCCTGGGCCACTTTTCATCCTCAGCCCCTGGGGCACCATTTTTTTCATACCTCGACCAGGTACGCATGCTCATATTCAAAATTATCAAATAAATCCTCGTATGTTCGATTCTTTCCAGATATTGTTCACGTCGGGTATTTGGTTTTCATGTGTGTGGGTACTTGGTCATCATACATCAACGTAACCCCTTCAGGTATATAATCAACACTGGCATGTAATCATTCCCTCTGAATCTCAATTGCATCTCCAGTCACACCCTATGACATTTACCTATAGGATCTCCATCTCTGACTCTACAGTACCAACACCTCCATTTGCATCTTCGGTACTGTCACCTGGTAGCACTCTCCCCCACATGAGTTGTCTCATTCATAGCACCCTTTTCCACTTTGAAACTCATGTTGTTTTTCAACCCTTTTGGGATGGGAGTCTCGATAGTCTTACATCATGTCGCGAATTAGCCACATACTCCTCCTCATTTTGCTAGCTTTCCCACCGGACTCCTAGATTATCTCTTCAAGGTTCTATTTTTTACTACACCTCTGCAGTATCATGAACCCTCCATTTCATCCACAATCAGTTTTCCCCTCTGCAAATTTCCCTTTATTTCACCTACCTCATACAGAAACCCACACATGGGGCCCCCACCCTCCACCAGTTCTCCAAGAAAATTGCACCCTATCTGGGCCAACCATATTACATCGGGGCACCCATTTCTGTATTTATTGTACAAACACCTTCATTTCCAGAATTTCCATACCTTTTTTTCATCACCTTTGGCGACCTTCTTCCCTTTTTGGAAAATGCAACCCATGTCACCCTTGGTTGGGGCACTCCTTGTCATCTACCCATGTTGACATCGTCCATATACTCTGAGTATCCCATAGACCACTTACCTATACCCTTTGAGTTTATTCACTTTATCCCGCCTCTGGCACAACTTATCCCACGTCTTGTTGTCCCCCTGACACTCGACTTAGTTGAATGGTTGCAACCACTTATACCTCACATATAACCCCAACCAAGGGCCATCTTGAGTCTTCCTACATCTTGACTTCATCCATGTACCTTCTCCCATTCCTAACCTCACCTAGTAGATTTCATGAAGCCCTTTGCTTCTGGGAGTCGCGTCCCCCTTTTGTCGACATCAGCACAATTTTCCAGAAGGGTGACAGTATATTGACTCTCATTACCTTTCCAATGAGAGATCTCATATGACACAGGGAGAACTACAATTTCTCCCTGCTATTGTTGACCCCTATAACATTCGAATTCAACACATTCTCATGTTACGGTGTGTCTTACTTTGTGACTATTACAATTATTTCTTATATTTGTCGAAGACCTCTTAACTAGGTTGGGCTATCAATGCCTACAGAATCCGTGATATTTCTTACAGATGTCACTGCCTACCACTCAGAGTATGTTCCTCCACAGAATTGTCTTTTGCCTTTATCACGACTGCCCCCGAGGGCACTGTATTTTTCTACATCAACACATCATTCCTCTTTTTAGTTACATGACACGAGCATGGGGCATGCCCGCATCGTTTGTACACAATTTATTTTTTACACACCTTATGGAAGGTTGGGTTCTACAGGTTCCCTTCTCCCTCCAATGGGTAACTCTTGACAATCCCACTATCTCTCTCTCTTACAATGACACTCTCAGTAGAAGAAACATTGATGGATTATGGCTATACTTATTCTCCTAACCTCATCCATCAGGGGGTATTTGTTATCACTGAAATTTTGTCTGCAAATGGTTACAAGAATTCAGCATCGCCAAACAGTTATGAGGTCACCCATGGACAAAAATTATCACAAAATCATTTCCAAAGGGTCAAAAACTATACAACCAATGACAAAATTAAAGTGCGCTATGACTACATAAGGCGTGCGCGCACATGCATGAAACAGAAACACAGAAAAAGTGCACATGCGCCCGATGCGCGACTGTGGTCGCAAAAAGATGCGCACCTGAGAAACGGTGCATTTATGAGAGTGGTTGACCTCCCACCCACTTCTGGTTCAGCTTCCAAATTGATTTGACACTCAAATATGGACTGGATTCGACTAGGTGGCTAGTCAAAGACCTAGAAATGCCCTAATTAGCCTCTTTACACACTACAAGCTAGTTGAACAATACCTCAAAGAGGTGATATAAAAAGGCCATGGATGCACTTCATTTTTCAAGAAATTTCATAGCAAAGTTATGCTATCATTATTCTCTTGAGGAATACTCTATTCTCATCAAGAGTATACTAGCATCATTGCATTGGGAAATCCATCTCACCCCTTGAGTGGATTAGCAAAGAATTCTTTCACCATTTTTCATTTTCAAAGTTGTAAGAAGAGCTTATTTGTGGGGGTCCAAGAGCCCTCCCTTGGAGGAAGAAGAGACTCATAGTCATCTTTCTTCTTGGTGTTTTATTTCACTAATATCAACCTTACCATTGGTGACATGGGTCTTATTGTTTCTTTTGTCCTTATGTCCCTATGTTCATTAGTTTAGTTTATTTTATTTCTTAGTTTAATTCTTAGTTGTTATTTTATATTTCTTTCTCTAACCCTTTTCCTTATAGTTGTCCTACTTAGCAAACCCAGCTAAGCTTGCAAGCACCTCTATTTTTCTCACTAAGGTGATGAAAGAGGCACAAACACCATGATCGATGGCTAGGATTGGCCTCGCGATTTCAAAACTCTAACGCTATACTTCGTGAAACTCTATGATCTCGATCACTTGATGGTCATCAATTTGATCTGCCTGATGGGTTTCTGCTGTTGAAATCCGATCTTTCTCACTCACTTGATTTAAGTCCATACCAGCCCACTCTAAGTGTTGCACTTGTGTTAATGGTTGTGATTTCTGTGAACAATTACCTAGATGAATGACTGAGGGCCCAGGAAAACAAATGATTAGTGGTAGAGGTCAAGAGAGAAGTGATCGACCTTTAGAGAAAATAGGTCAATCAAACAGATGAAGGAAGACAAAATAAAAACTGCAAGCTGAGAGGAAAACTTATAATTGAGTCTGTAAAAGGAGGAGAGCCAGGAAAAAATACATATTTAGGTAGAAACCACAAACCCTTAAGGTTTTGACAAGTTTATGTGACAAAAAAATGCATGTGTGATTGGACGTGGAGAAGAACTATTTCCTATCTCATTTCATGAATGATGTTGTAATGAGTAAGAGTTATTTAATATATTGTCAAGTTATCTGGTGCAATATTTTATTGTTCTTTACTTTAATGATGAATATGAATCATTGTGTTATCATGTGATAGATGATTAAAGTAGGTGGATTATTCTTCTTGCCTTTGTTTTATCACATATGTGTTTTCTTTATGATAATTAGTATCTCATACAGTAATTGGATGCTCACATGTTTAATGTATTATTACTAGGCATGTGGTATAGAATTGTCATCTGCATGCTTGAGTAGCAGGTTATCCCAAGCTCAACCTCTTCTCTAGTAGTTAAACTTAATTCTATTGTATTTCCAAATTGGTTTATACCATATTATAATCTTACTTCGGTCCCATCTAAGAGAAAATACAAAAAGAGAAATTCCCAACTAAAGGAGACACCTTCGCAAGAGAACATAAAGCCCATCGATTAATTGGTCGGATCGCGAGATCTGGAGAACCATTCCACCATTAAACACTGCATATTATAATTGGGCCTCGATGGTGGGTTTGGTTCCTTCTATTGAACTAAAGGGATTTAGGACCCATCAATAGAACTGGCACTAGAAGGAGGGCATGAAGAATGAATGGTTGAATATATATTTCATGTAATATTTCAAACAACCTGTAGATTCAAAACAACCCACATGCATGGGTAGTCATTCCCAAGATAGCCTACAGACGATGAGCACTCCTGAAATGAGTAACTCACCCCAACCCAAGGAATAACCTTTGTACCCTGACATACCTTATGCTCTTCCTCACGAGGAATTAAATCAATTCATAAGAATCACAAGAGCATACGCCCGACATATCGGTGCGTTGTCCTTAGCTCCAATACTCCCTTAAAGAAAACAACAAAGCAGAGCAATGGTTAGTACTCTTGATGAGGTTTCTTTTCACTTGGTAGAAGACTTATTATGTTTCTCAATCACCAAAATCCAATATCCTCTTTATCTAATACCTAAAATGCAAACCAACGACGTCTCTGAACCAGGTGATTTTACGGAAGAGGAGGAGTTTAACTTAGAATCTAAATATATTGAAGGAAACAGTGAACATAATGAAGAAAGGGGAAACCCACCACTGAAAAATCAATCATGGTTGGCCAGAGATGCTCTGGCCCTCCCAAGACTAGTCCATAACCTTCCCTGACATAGAGAAGCTACTTCCTAAGTTTGACCCAGAAACCTCAGGATTACCTAAAGATCATATCAATAAGTTTATACTAATGATCAGACTTATGAACGTCCAACATGAAGATGTAGTTTGTAGGATGTTCCCCTACACTTTTGAGAACTCAGCCTCCACATGGTATTTTAACCTACCTGTAGGATCCATAACTAGTTGGACACAATTTCAAAAACATTTTTTAGATAAATTTGCCAAAGAAACCATTACAAGAGATCTGATGGCTGAATTGTTCGGAGCCACCATGAGTTCAAAAGAGAAGGTTAAATATTTCAATCAAATATTCACAACCATCTTAAACAAATTCCATACCGAAGCCACACCAACTCAAGAGTTGCAAATCAAATTTTATGCTAACACTCTCCCAGCTTCTATTTCCATGTTTGTGAAGAGGGTTTCCAAACGAACCTTAGCTGAGAATTTTGAAGAAGCTAAAACGATAGAATTTCAGATGAAAGGGTGTAAAAAAGGCCAAGTCTCTTTAGTTATGAAAGAAGTTCAAACTCCTCCCAAGAAAGGACTCATTTTTACTAGACCACCAGGGAAACAAGAAGAAAAGACTCCCGAAAAGGGTAATGGAGACATAGAATATCTACAATGCATGGTTAAGAAATTATTGAACGAGATCATAGACATGAAGAGAAACGCAGGGGAAGGAAACCAGGACCAAAGGCCCTATAAACCTTTCTTTGAAAGGAACCAAGCATTCAAGGCAACTGAACCTCCCCCAACTAACTTAAATATCGATTTAGGAAGTGTGTCAACTAATTCTTTTTGTTCTTATCACCAGGAAAACCACTCCGAAAGGGGTTTCCCTCAGTGGGTCCAAGCCATGAATTTGATGGCCAACAGGTTTCTAGGTGAAGTCTCCCTGACTGAACAACCAAGCAGTTTAGTTATGAATGTTGCTAATCAGGAAGAGATTGACCCACCAGAAGACACATCCATGATGATATGGGATCCTAACCTAATCATGCCTTCCGATGACCTATTTGAGTTTCAAGAACCACCTGCAAAGATCTCGGTTGTGAAAACGAGAAGTAAGGGTCCACCTGTCTCAAAATATCCTCCTACTACTTGAATGTCAGGGGAAAGGTCGACTCCCAATCACCCGAAAGAACCTTTTTCTACCCATAAAAACCCCATTAGTATTCATACCCGAGAATTGCCCAAACTGGAGTACAACGTAGTTGAATATTTGAAGAAGTTGAAGGCTAATATATCAGTTATGGATATATGTAGAATCCTACAGCAAAACTATTTCCTTCTATAGGATTTGAGATCGATTGAAAACCCTACGACAAGCAGTGAACAACAAAGAAATATAATCCCCACAAATCCGGTGAATAAACCAACTGTAAACACATGTACGGAAGATAAGAAGGGAAAACCTTTTGTCCCACCTTTTCTTTTAACATTTGAATTTTTCAACATAAACCTCCACAATTGTTTGGTCGATTCAAGAGAATCTTCCAATGTTATGCCTTTATCTATCTGTAAAAAACTAAACATATTTCCTCTCAAGAGTGATAAACATGTAATACAACTATATAGAACCCAGGTGAAAGTCATGGGAGAACTTAAAGATGTAATGATAAGGATAGTGACACATCCTAAGTTTGTGCAAGTGATTGACATCATTGTAGTAGATATCCCAAAAGCTTATGGATTGTTATTAAGCCGGGATTGGTTTGAGAAATTAAATGGATACTTTAGTATAGACTGGTAACACCTTTGGCTACCACTAAAGGGATACAAAAATATGATTAGGATCGATACGGAAAGGTATCTGAAACATAATTTCACTAACTTAGAAACCTTGAACGAACCCTCATCGATAGATTTCCTCATGCTAGGCAATTATTCCTATGACTCCTACTTCGAGAAATTTTACCCTCTCTTATCCAATGTCCCTCTGTTGGTAGTAGGCCAAAGTAGAAAGAAGGATGATCTTGGGGAAAGAAAGTGTGCAAAAAGTAAAGTAACAGCTGGAAGGAAACATGGAATGCGTGCATGCAAGGAAACATGCACAAGGAAAGCGACAACTAGAAGGAGGAACAACACACGCGCATGGAAGGAAGACCTAATGTCGGTAGGGTTATGGTTTTGGTAATATATTGTAAATGGTTGAAGAGCCCAAAATGCATAAATACATATACGTATGTATCGTAAGGTTACCCCTTTTTTCTTGGTATTCATTATTATTACATCATAGGTATGTACAAGTGGATGAGAATTGTAATGTTATTATTTACTATTTTGTAAGTTGTTGAGCTAGAGGAGATGAGGAAAGGTAGATATTGAGGATTAGATCGCAGGCTGAGGAGCCTGGTGCGATCTAGTTCACCTCTTATAGATCTTACCCATCTGAGGAGAATTGTAAGAGTGCGACGTTGTATATGCAAAACTACCATAATAAAAGAGCCAAGAGCCAAATATTTGTGGACGTATCCCAGGAGGGGGTGCCTTCTGGTTTACCAGGAGGGACGATAGTTTTAGAGGATTTTGTTGGAAACCTGAAAGAAATTAACCCTAGGTCAATAACTCAGATGGTAGAGAAGGAAGACTAAAAACCCAACAAATGGTTTCATTTTCATTGGAAGGAACAAAGGAGGATTGAGTAGATGAGATAGGTGGAGCGGTAAATAAGAAAAGATAAGAAAAGAGCAATGAGCCATTAGAAGGGGATGTTGAGACCGTGGAACCCCACAAAAGAAGAAATTGAAACTTGGTTGAGAACCAAAGAGATAGAGTTTTCACAGAAAGACAATAGAAACCCTGGACTAACACCCCAAAAATATCTGGACAAATATGTGTTTACTGATTTACACGAAGTCTTTTTTTGTGATTTTCTGCATCTATTGCAAGAGTGGATACTAAGGTTGAAGGATAACCATGCGACGAATTGGATTTAATAGTTAGAGTGGACCCTGGTATATATTGAGCAGTTACATAAGGTGAACAACAAATTCACTCGTGCAGTAGAATTTTGGCTTGACAGTATTGTGGCAGGGTTCATAACAGAGTTTGCAGTTGACACAGTGAAGTCATACAGTGTAGTGAAGTAAGAAATTATATGCAGACCTAGAGGAAGGTACATTTGATAATTGTATACTTCTATTAAGATACTTCTATATAAAAAAAGGTGTAATGACAATGGAGTTAGACAGCTAAACTTCTTTACATGCATGGGGGAAGGGGGGAAGAACTGATAGAGAAAGGAGAAATGGAAGGAGGCAAGGATATGGGAAAGAAGGAGGAACCCTTGTAACTGATCATGATGGATGATGACCAAATCTAGTGGATCTTGGAGACAACTGGAAAGACGCGTAGCAGAGCACCCTACCAATACAAGGTGAATACCAAGAAGAGAGCTATAGACGTGAGGGAAGGCTTGGTGAGTGATGAGGAAGAGGTAGAGTATATCTGGGCTGTGGAGTAGATTGAGAAAATCCTATGCGCAACATATGAGAGGAATACGAGAGGTCCAAGAGTGGGAGGAGAAGGCATTCATTCTATCCATATTAATGTTAGTGTGGAACCCATAAACCCATGTGCGAATAATACACCAAAGAGAACACCATTGTTTAGACAACCGTAGTTCGGAAAAAGTCCAACAACAGGATGTACATCTACACAAGGAACAACAACTGGAGGAGTTAGTTCAAGAAACACTAGTCAAGTATCTACACCATGAGGAGGAAGTAGTAGTTTAGTATTTAGAATGGAAGGACACAATCCTACCATCAGGTTACCAAAATTTTGGGGAGAAGTAGCAGAAGACCCTGAGAAGCACTTGTTCATTTGTGCAAAGATATGGTAAGCAAAACAGATCACTGATGAAGATATCAAACTCACGCAGCTAGCTATTACGCTAAGAGACTGTTCACTAGACTGGTAAATGAATCTAGACACAAACAATGCCCTTGGGATGACAAGGACACTGGCATCCATTAGGAAGTTATTGATTAATGAGTTCCAAAAGTCGAGCTTAGAGGATCAGTACATGAATGAGATGATCGAAATAAGACAGAAACCAAGAGAGTTTGTATGGGAGATTGATCAGAGATTCAAGCAACTGAAAGGAAAGTTAAAATTTATCATGACTGATATGCAACATCGGCACCTATTTGTCAATTCACTACTCCCACACTTAAAATATCCTTTACGACAATAGAAATTTCAAACGCAGGCAGAGGCTTTGCAAGAAACCTTGCAACTAGAAGAAAACCATTACCAATAGACAGACCCAGCTATCAAAGAATGGAAGGAGGATTTGAATAATCTCACATTTCAACTGAAGCAGAATAAGAACAAGGAAAAATGAGAAGTCATTTGGTGTACCACGTACAAGATGGAAGGACACCACAAGAATGAATGTTATATGTTCACGCAATATATGGAAACAAGAATGTTGAATCCATTACCAACAGGAGGATTATGGTGCGAAATATGTAAGAAACCGGTCACGACACTTATCACTACACGATGATGCAGAAATACAAGACAATCCCAAAGAGTTCATATTTCACCTTTTGCAAGTTAGTGGGCCAAGGTGATAAATATTGTAGAAATATGGAGTTGATGCGAGAAAGGACATCAGATGCATATAGGGTACAGGCCAAAATGATGATTCGTAAAGAAACACCACAATTCAATCAAGTCCCAACTCCATACAACACTGCACAGCAGCAGTATAATACTGCGCAACAACCATATAATAACGCACAACCACAATACAACCTGGCACAACCTCAGTACAATACCATGCAGTATAATCAGGCACCTCAGTATAACATGTCAAGAGGTGATCGAGTAGGCTATAGAGGAGAAGGATGAGTCAGAGGAGGTAGAGGACTAGTCACCTGTCACAATTGTCAGCAATTGGGACATTATGCAAGGGAATGTCCACTTCTACCAACAACCTATATGTATTGTCGTGCATCAGACCATGATACAAGGGAATGTTTGACACTACTAGTGAAGATTCAGGAAAAGAGGAACTAGAACAACCAGAATGATCAGTGAATTTTATCCGAAGCAAGGGATGAAGGATGAAACATCAACATAGTTACCCGTGAAGGAGCTAAAATAGGCACTGACACGGTTCGACAAGAACCAGTGCAGAACCAATGGGTAAAGAATAACACTAAACCCAAGAAGCAGTTCAACGTGCGGAAGGAATAAGATATCTTTAAAGAGGCGAGATAAGAATTTCAAAAGGAGGGCACAACATCGACCTCAACTACACAACATAACAAGGAAGCACTAGAATATGAGATGCCTCCATCATTGGATCATACCAACGAAATGCAGCCCATGGGACAAGTAAGTACAATCAAAGGCTTTTTGCAATCATGTGTAAAAATATTAAGTGATCCATCATCTATGAAAATATTTCAAAACATCCTAGAAAAGTGTAACAGGGAGATGAAAGAAAAGCTAGAACCTAAAACAATTAATCACCTACACACAAAAAGAAGAACAAGTAGGGAATTTAGACCGAATGCTAACATTGGGGATTTCAATATGGAAGACATTATACTGAATCTAGGAACTGAAGTGAATGCATTACCAAAGAAGACATGGCAATGCATGGGAGAGCCAACATTAGTATACTCACTTATTCAATTGAAACTAGCAAACCAGCATATAGTCCTACCAATCGATAGAATGAAAGGAGTGACCATAGACCTTGATGGAGTACGCACTAAAGCAGACTTTGAAGTCATTGAAATAGTAGATGGTACAACATCTTACCCAGCATTACTTGGTCTGGATGGGGCATTTGAAAACCAATACATAATCAATTTGAAGGCTAGGAAAATGGCATTTGAGTATGGAGAATACAGGTTCATCACGCCATTAGAACCATCAGAAGGGGAGAGGATTGTAGAACCTACTTTCCTAGACTTAGAGGAAATTGGCCAATTGTAAAGAACAACTGCGCGGGATGAGGATTACGTAAACCAAACTGGAAACAAGGTACTTAGTTGGCAAAGCATTACTTCATGTACAACAGACTCAAACACTGGTTTAGAGAACTGGCAGTAGAGGCTACACGAAGTATCCATGCAAAGATGTGCGAGAATAGACCATGCAATAAGATGGATAGGCACGAAAATTAGGGAAACACCCAGTTTCCACGGATTAAATGATTTGGAAACATTCTTGACACAGTACAAAGACGTAGTGTTAGAGAACTAGAGACTGTTAGCACTTGACTTATCACTAAAGGCCACACCATAAATATGGTGGGGCACACACAAAGAGACAATTACAAACTGGTACCAATGTAAGCAGTTATTGAGCATAAGGTTCGACGCAGAACATAAAAACAACAAACAACAGAAACATGAAGGACACGGAGCACCAGCGGAAAACTTGAGGTGTGTAGAATGTTGTGGAAAGTGACACCATGAGAGGAATGGCCTCATCACTTCATACATACTCTAGAGGGCATACCAGCAAATTGGTATACGGATCAGGAATTGTGCAAAGGAACTACGAAACGGAAGACATTGCGACAGGATTTCATAGTCACTTTCTCATTCGAGCATGAGAAACCCAACATAGATGCAACCCTTAAATGGATTAGAGGAGTCATATTCATCAAAGAACCAGAAATAGAACTTATCACAAAATAACAACAACAGAATACATAGACGGTCAAAGAACTATTGTCTTGTTACCACGTACAAGAAGAAGCATCGGATGAAGATGATTCACATGATATTTTGATCGAAGAAGTATAAGGAAAAATAGATGTGGAAGGACCACCCATATAATTAGAAGTCATTTCCACGCCAATCACAGGAAAGAATGTTAACATCGGGACAGTTGAGCATCCCAAAATGGCTAGCATTGGAGATTATTGGGATGAGCAAACAGTAGAAAGTATCACAAAGTTGTTGCATGAATACAATGACCTCTTTCCCACAACATTCATAGAGATGAAGGGTATAGCCAAAGAACTGGGAGAAATGAAGATACCACTCAGACTTGATGCGAGACCTATTAGACAATGACCCTATATATTGAACCCAATATACAAACAGAAAGTCAAAGCTGAGATCAATAGGATGCTCGAAGTCGACATCATAGAACTAGTTGAGGAGTCAGCATGGATAAGTCCAATGGTAGTACAAGACAAGAAACAAGGAGGGATCATGATATGCATCGAATTAAGGAATTTGAATTATGCATGCCTACACAACCCATTCCCTACACCGTTCACGGATGAAATGTTAGAGAATTTAGGGGGACATGAAGCTTACTGATTCACTGATGGATTCTTGGGCTACTATTAGATTAAGATAGCACAGAAGGATAGATACAAGACCACGTTTGTGAAAGAAATGAGATCTTATCAATGCACAGTCATGCGATTTGGACTGAAGAATGCACCAACAATATTCTCTAGAGTGGTCATCACAACATTTAAAGAATTCATCCATCAGTTTCTTGAAGTATACCTGGATGATTGGACAATCTATATCATGTTGAAAAACCATGTGGAAGTTTTATGGATGATGTTAGAAATATGCAGACAGTGCCAGATATTGCTGAACATCAATAAATTCATATTTGGAACACCGTTTGGGATACTATTGGGCCACATAGTATGGAAAAAAGGTTTATTAGTAGATCAGACAAAGATCGCAGTCATTGTTAATATTCCAGCACCGAAAATAGTCATTCAGTTAAGAGCGACATTAGGAAACACATGATACTACAGGAAATTCATCAAAGGATATGCACATATCACAACACCAATGGAAAATATGTTAAGGAGGGATACAAAGTTTCAGTGGAACAACGAGTGTCAACAGGGTCTAGATACCTTGAAGGACAAGATGGTTACAACACTGATATTGGTATTTCCAGAATGGGAAAAGACATTCCATGTGCATGTAGATGCATCAGCCATAATGCTTGGAGATATCTTAGCACATCCAGGAGTGGGATACTTGTATCACCCGATAGAATTTGCAAGAATAAAGTTATCATAATCAAAATAGAACTATAACATGACAGAAAGAGAAGGCCTAGCCATGGTCTATGCACTACAGAAATTCAGACATTACTTATTAGGGAAGAACTTTAAAATTTTCAAAGATCACTCAGCCTTGAAATACCTAGTCAACAAGCCAGTGTTGGGGGGGAGAATATGTTGATAGTTACTACTATTCCAAGAATTTGACTTTGAAGTAATTGTTAAACCAGGGAAATTGAATGCAGGACCTGACCACCTATTGAGGCTCACAAATGGAGAAGAAAAAATGAATTTAGAAGACAAATTTTCAGATGCACAGTTATTCTCAGTACATATTGTTGATGAATACTTCACAGATATCATTCATTACTTGAGTATAGGTACTGCACTGCAATACTATAGCACTATGCAGAAGAAAAACCTGGTAGTTTGTGTTGTCGACTATCAACTGATTGCAGGACATTTATATAAAATGGACATAGATAGCATCTTGCGAAGATATGAGTTAAAGAACAAAACACCAAGTGTCTTAGAAGAAGCCCACAAGGGAATAGCAGGAAGGAATTATGCAGGTAAAGATACTGCGTAGAAAGTATTGTGTGCAGAACTATGGTGGCCAACGATTCACAGAGACTCGAAGGAGTACTGTCAAAGATGTGATGTTTGTCAAAGGGTAAGCAAACCCAACAGAAGGGATGAGATGCCATTACGAACACAAGTAACATTAAAGGAATTTGAAAAGTAGGAAATAGACTTTGTGGGACTAATCAACCCACCGAAAAAAAGAATAAGGGTTAAGTACATTATCACTGCGACGAAATATTTAACAAGATGGGCAGAAGACGCACCAGTAAAATATTGTAGAACAGAAACAACAATGCACTTTTTGTTTGAACAAGTAATCACTCGATTTGGGTGCCCAATATTTTTTATGAGTGACCAAGGCACGCACTTCATAAATAGCACCATCTACGCGATGACTAAAGAATTTGAAGTCCACCACCAGAAGAGCACATTGTATCATCCACAGGCAAATGGCACAGTGGAAGCCTTCAAAACAATTCTCAAGAACTCACTGACAAATATTTGTAATGTCAATAGAGACGATTGGGACCTCAAAGTACCAGCAGTATTATGGGCATATAGGACTACATGCAAAAAATTGACAGGGAACACGTCATTTAAACTGGTTTATGGCCAAGAAGAAGTAGTGCCATTAGAGTTTTTAGTACCTAGTTTGCACATAACAGTTATCACACAAATGACAGAACAAGGCACAGTACAGGAGAGACTAAATCAATTATTGACCATTGAGGAAGACTGAATCTTGGCGGGATTCCATCAATAAGTGAAGAAAGAAAGAGACAAATATTGGCAGGATAGACACATTAAGAAGAAAATGTTCAAGGAAGGAGATCTAGTATTGGTGTATGACAGTTAATCGTTTCAGCACCCGGGAAAGCTCATCATGCATTGGTTAGGACCATACAATGTAAAATCTATCATAGACGAAGGAGATGTACAGTTAAGAAATTTAGCAGGTGCAGAACTCATAGGGATGATCAATGGGAGTTGAATAAAGTTGTATAAGGATAGTTGACCACGCACCGCACAATAAAATTAAAAATAAATAAATAAATAATGAAAAAGAGAACAAAAAGGAAAAATAAATAAAGAGAGCACAGTGTGCCAGAGGTAGAAAGGCCACACGAAGTTAGAAACACAAATTCGTCAAAAGCAAGGACAACGGTTATATACAAAGGGAAATAAGAGGGAAAAGGAAAGTCGACAAAAGTAGGATGACAGGACAACACTAGGTAGAATCAAAGGACGACAAGGATCGATGGGACATCACATTAATCGCGCCAATTGGAGATGGAAAAGAAAGAGTAATGGTAAGTAAAAAATTGTTGGATATGCATTGAATCCGCAGTTATGGTGCATTAAACCCATAATGGAGGAAGCATCCTCGACAAGCTTCATGGGAAGCCAATGCAACATGCGAGCACAGGAAAAACTAGTCTATTCGCGAAAGGAAAATAGATAGAGAGAAATAGCAGCTATAACACACATACCGAGGCTACAGATACCACATAAGCTATTCAAACCCAACAAAAGTTCGACAGTCACCACTATGGCACCACCAAATCCATCAGAATAAAGTCAGAGTGCCAGACCAACCAGGGTTCAAACTTGGTCACAAGGACTGTTGGAAGAAGGTGAACAGCAGCCGTCGGAGGTCATTGATATCGATGAAAACCCATCCCCAAAGATGATACCAGTGAATCCTACATTGATTATGGAAGAGATTCAACAGCCAGAAGTAGAGGCCACAAAATTTGATACGCCAACAGTGGCGTAGGAGCCTCAGAGATAGGAAGCAAAAACCCAAAATGAGGTACAACTAGAGAATACAGAAGCAGCTCCGAAATTTAATGGCATGACTCTGAATCCAACAGTAGAAGGGGAGCCAGATGAGTCTCAAACGACCATCTCAGAACACCCAGCAGGGGAGCCCATTGAAGATGTCTCGACTTGGTTGGAATGTCTTATGCAGGAGCAACTGGAAGCTGTTGGAACTTTGAGCCAACCATCACAGCAGAAAGATAGGATACAGATACAAAGTTCATCCCATAAGAAACCTATAGTAGAAATTATTTTAACATGCATACCAGTTGGAGTACAGTTAGGACCAGAGCTACTGGGTCATGTTGGGAAGCTCAAATATTCAGACCATGATGTAGTAAACGAAGCCAAGTTCCCATAACTTGCAAAGAGGGTATTTCTACAGAATATGGGCATGAATCCATTTGGACAACCGATTGATCAACAGTGTCAGTGTTCAACTGGGATGGAGAAAATGGTAATTTTAGGTCTGTTGGACCTACAACATTTTGGCAAAGGCCAGAATGCAAAATCATGTGTCAAGTAGCTATTAGAAATCACACATGGAGGGGACATATGGTTGTACAAACTTGTCCCCATAACTATTGAGCTTATTGCACAAATAACAAGGTTACCAATTCGGGGTATGGATCCCACGTTGTTTTTGGATGACAAAACCAAGGAGAAAGTGTTGGCAGAAGAAATGAAGAAGAAGTATGGCACTACCAGGGGAACAAGAGGTATCATCATCAAACGAATTAACAATGCAGCCAGACAACTGGGTGCAAAAATATTAGTCTGAAAGTTGCTAAGAAAATGCCATAGAGCGGAAGTACCAGCTGGAGTCATTGCAGTTGCAGCCTAGTGCAAAGAAGGCACCTCAATGAGTTGTGCACCATACTTATTGAACCTATTCCTAGAGGACTTCAAATATGTGCAATATCTAGGCACAAAGTACCACTACTCATGGTTGATTACCTTAATAGCCTTCATGGGATGGAAAGAACTAGGGTATGTATTTTTTTGTACCAGACCAAAGCCTGTGAGAGTGAGGTATCTATTGTTGAAAGAAGGGCCAAAAGCCAAGCATAAGAGGGAGAATGGGATCATATTTGAAGCATACCTATGCAAACTTCAGGAAGCCATCAGCTGAATGAGGAGAATAACACCAAAGGTTCTCGCGCGATATGCGTACATCGCCAACATCTGGGCCACATGACAAACAATGTGGATAGAGGCAAGGCATGATCCAGCTAAACAGTAAGATGGATAGGCACAGAAATTAGGGAACCACCCAGTTTCCAAAGAATAAATGATTTGGAAGCATTCTTGACACAGTACAAAGATGTAGTGTTAGAGAACTAGAGACTGTTAGCACTTGACTTATCACTAAAGGCCACACCGAAAATATGGTGGGGTGCACACAAAGAGACAATTACAGACTGGTACCAATGTAAGAGGTTACTGCGCATAAGGTTCGGTGTAGAACATAAAAAAAAAACAACAGAAATATGAAGGACACGGAGCACCAACAGAACACTTGGAGGCGTGTAGAATGTTGTGGAAAGTGACACCACAAAAGGAATGACCTTATCACTTCATACATACTCTAGAGGGCATACCAGCGAATTGGTATACGAATCAGGAATTGCACAAAGGAACTACGACATGGACGACATTGCGACAGGATTTCACAGTCACTTTCTCATTCGAGCATGAGAACCCCAACATAGATGCAGCCCTTAAATGGATCAGAGGAGTCATATTCATTAAAGAACTAGAAATAGAACTTATCACAAAATAAAAACAATGAAATAAATAGACAGTCAAGGAACTATTGTCTTGTTACCACGTACAAGAAGAAGCATTGGATGAATATGATTAGCGTGATATTCAGATCGAAGAAGTATAAGGTGAAAGAGATGTGGAAGGACCACCCATCTAATCAAAAGTCATTTCCGTGCCAATCAGGGTAAATAATTTTAACATCGGGACAGTTAAGCAGCCCAAAATGTCTAGCATTGGAGATTATTGGGATGAGAAAATAGTAGAAAGTATCATAGAGTTGTTGCACAAATACAATGACCTATTTCCCACAACATTCATAGAGATGAAGGGTATAGCCGAAGAACTAGGAGAAATGAAGATACCACTCAGACTTGATGCGAGACCTATTAGACAACGACCCTACAAATTGAACCCAATATACAAACAGAAAGTCAAAGCTGAGATCGATAGGATTCTTGAAGTCAACATCAGAGAACTAGTTGAGGAATCAACATGGATAAGTCCAATGGTAGTACAAGACAAGAAACAAGGAGGGATCATGATATGCGTAGAATTAAGGAATTTGAATTATGCATGCCTACATGACCCATTCCCTACACCGTTCACGGATGAAATGTTAGAGAATGTAGGGGGACATGAAGCTTATTGATTCCATGATGGATTCTCGGGCTACCATCAGATTAAGATAGCATAGGAGGACAGATACAAGACCACATTTGCGACAAAAATGAGATCTTATCAATACACAGTCATGCCATTTGGACTGAAGAATGCACCAACAATATTCTCTAGAGTGGTCATCGCAACATTTAAGGAATTCATCCATCAGTTTCTTGAAGTATACCTGGATGATTAGACAGTCTATAGCATGTTGAAAAACCATGTGGAATTTTTATGGATGATGTTAGAAAGATGCATACAATGCCAGATATCGTTGAACATCAATAAATTCATATTTGGAACACCGTTTGGGATAATATTGGGCCACATAGTATGCAAACAAGGTTTATTAGTAGATCTGGCAAAGATCGCAGTCATTGTTAATTTTCCAGCACCGAAAATAGTCAGTCAGTTAAGAGCGACATTAGGACACACATGATACTACAGGAAATTCATCAAAGGATATGCACATATCACAACACCGATGGAAAAGATTTTAAGGAGGCATACAAAGTTTCAATGGAACGATGAGTGTCAATAGGGTCTAGATACCTTGAAGGACAAGATGGTTACCGCGTTGATATTGGTTTTTCCAAAATGGGAAAATACATTCCATGTGCATGTAGATGCATCAACCATAACACTTGGAGATATCTTATCACATCCAGGAGAGGGATACTTGGATCACCCAATAGCATTTGCAAGAATAAAGTTATCAAAATCAAAACAGAACTATAACACGACAGAAAGAGAAGGCCTAGCCATGGTTTATGCACTGCAGAAATTCAGACATTACTTATTGGGGAAGAATTTTAAAATTTTCAAAGATCACTCAGCCCTAAAATACCTAGTCAACAAGCCAGTGTTGGGGGGGAGAATATGTCGATGGTTACTACCATTCCAAGAATTTGACTTTGAAGTAATTGTTAAACCAGGGAAATTGAATGCAGGACCTAACCACCTGTCGAAGCTCACAAATGGAGAAGAAAAAATGAATTTAGAAGAAAACTTTTTAGATGCATAGTTATTCGTAGTACATATTGTTGATGAATACTTCATAGATATCATTCATTACTTGAGTATAGGTATTGCGCCGCAATAGTATAGCACCGCATAGAAGAAAGACATGGTAGTTTGTGTTTTTGACTATCAACTGATTGTAGGACATTTATATAAAATGGACGTAGATAGCATATTGAGAAGATATGAGTTAGAGCACAAAACACCAAGAGTATTAGAAGAATCCCATAAGGGAACAACAAGAGGGAATTATGAAGTTAAAGCTACCATGTAGAAAGTATTGCATGTAGGACTATCATGGCCAACGATTCAAAGAGACTCTAAGGAGTACTGTCAAAGATGTGATGTTTGTCAAAGCGTACCCAACAGAAAGGATGAGATGCCATTACGACCACAAGTAACATTAAAGGCATTTGAAAAGTGGGAAATAGACTTTGTGGGACCAATCAACCCACCGAAAAAAAGAATAAGGGCTAAGTACATTATCATTGTGACGAAATATTTAACAAGATGGGCAGAAGACGCACCATTAAAATATTGCAGTGCAAAAACAACAACGCACTTTTTGTTTGAACAAGTAATCACTCGATTTGGGTGCCCAAGATTTTTTATGAGTGACCAAGGCACGCACTTCATAAATAGAACCATCTGCGCGATGACTAAATAATTTGAAGTCCACCACTAGAAGACCACACAGTATCATCCATAGGCAAATGGCACAGTGGAAGCCTTCAAAAAACTTCTTGAGAACGCACTGACAAATATTTGTAATGTTAATAGATACAACTTGGACCTCAAAGTACCAATAGTATTGTGGGAATATAGGACTACATGAAAAAATTTGACAGGAAACATGTCATTTAAACTGGTTTATGGCCATGAAGCAGTACTTCCATTAGAGTTTTTAGTACCCAGTTTGCACATAGCAGCTATCACACAAATGACAGAACGAGGCACACTACAGGAGAGACTGAATCAATTATTGACCATGGAGGAAGACTGAATCTTTGTAGGATTCCATCAATAAGTGAAGAAAGAAAGAGACAAATCTTGGCATGATAGACACATCAAGAAGAAAATGTTCAAGGAAGGAGATCTAGTATTGGTGTATGGCAGTAAATCATTTCAGCACCCAGGAAAGCTTAGAATGCATTGGTTAGGACCATACGAATTAAAATCTGTCACAGACAAAGGAGATGTACAGTTAATAAATTTAGAAGGTGCAGAACTCATAGGTATGATTAATGGGAGCCGAATAAAGTTGTATAAGGACAGTTGACCACCCACTGCACAATAAAATTAAAAATAAATGAAAAATGAAAAAGAGAACAAAAAGGAAAAAAAAATAAAGAGAGTGAAGTGTGCCAGAGGTAGAAAGGCCACATGAAGTTAGAAACACAAATTCATCAAAAGAAAGGACAACGGTTATATACAAATGGAAATAAGAGGGAAAAGGAAAGTTGACAAAAGCAGGATGACAGGACAACACTAGGCAGAATTAAAGGACGGCAAGGATCGATGGGACATCACATTAATTGTGCCAATTGGAGACGGAAAAGAAAGAGTAATGATAAGTAAAAAACTGTTGGAGATGCATTGAACCCACAGTTATGGTGCATTAAACCCATAATGGAGGAAGCATCCTCGACAAGCTTCATGGGAAGCCGATACAACACACAAGCACATGAGAAACTAGTTTATTCATGAAAGGAGAACAGACAGAGAGAAATAGTAGCTATAACACACATAGTGAGGCTACAGATACCACAGAAGCTATTCAAACCCAACAAAAGTTCGACAGTCACCACTATGGCATCACCAAATCCATCAAAAGCAAGTCAGAGTGCCAGACCAACCAGGGTTCAAACTTGGTCATGAGGATTGTTGGAAGAAGGTGAACAGTAGCCACCAGAGGTCATTGATATCAATGAAATCCCATCTGCAGATATGATACCAGTGAATCCTACATTGATTATGGAAGAGATTCAATAGCCAGAAGCAGAGGCCACAAAATTCAATACGCCAACAGTGACGCGGGAGCCTCAGAGATAGGAAGTAAAAAAACAAAAGGAGGTACAACAAGAGAATACAAAAGCAGCTTCGAAATTTAATTGCATGACTCTGAATCCGATAGTAGAAGGGGAGCCAGATGAGTCTCAAATGACCATCTCAGAACACCCATCAGGGGAGACCATTGAAGATGTCTCGACTTGGCCAGAGTGTCTTACACATGAGCAACTGGAAGCTGTTGGAACTTCGAGCCAGCCATCGCAGCAGAAAGATAAGATATAGATACAATGTTCATCCCATAAGAAACCTATAGTAGAAATTGTTTTAACATTCATACCAGCTGGAGTATAGGTAGGACCAGAGTTACTGAGTCATGTCGGGAAGCTCAAATTTTCATACCATGATGTAGCAGACGAAGCCAAGTTCCTAGAACTTTCAAAGAGGGTATTTCTACAGAATATGGGCATGAATCCATTTGGACAACCGATTGATCAACAGTGTCAGTGTTCAACTGGGATGGAGAAAACGGGAATTTTAGGTCTGTTGGACCTACCACATTTTGGCAGAGGCCAGAATGCAAAATCATGCATCAAGCAGTTATTATCATTCACACATGGAGGGGACATATGGTTGTACAAACCCATCCCCATAACTATTGATCTTATTGCACAAATAACAGGGTTACCAATTCAGGGTATGGATCTCGCGTTGTTTGTGGATGACAAAACCAAGGAGAAATCTCTGGAAGAAGAAATGAAGAAGAAGTATGGCACTACCAGGGGAACAAGAGGCATCATCATCAAATGATTCAACAATGAAGCCACACAACTGGGTGCAAAAATCTTAGTCTACAAGTTGCTAAGAAAATGTCGCAGAGCGGAAGTACCAGCTGGAGTCATTGCAGTTGTAGACCAGTGCGTAGAAGACACCTCAATGAGTTGTGCACCATACTTATTGAACCTATTCCTAGAGGACTACAAATATGTGTAGGATCTAGGCACAAAGTACCACTACTCATGGTTGATTACCTTAATAGCCTTCAGGGGATGGAAAGAACTAGGATATGTATTTTTTTGTACCAGACCAAAGCCTGTGGGAGAGAGGTATCTATTGTTGAAAGTAGGGCCAAAAACCAAGCATAAGAGGGAGAATGGGATCATATTTGAAGCATACCTATGCAAGCTGCAGGAATCCATCAACTGAATGTGGATAATAACACCAGAGGTTGTCGCGCGATATGTGGACATCGCCAACTTCCGAGCCACATGACAAACAATGTGGATACAGGCAAGGCAGGATCCAGCTAAACAATAGCTACAAATGAACTACTTCACCACAGAGGGAGATATCGATATGGTCATCAATGAATGGCCCAACGAATGGAGGATCCTAGCCATTAACCGGGAAGTGTTGAAAAGAACAACAGAGGAAGAGGTAGAACAAGGAGCAAAGCAGGCTCCAGAAATCCAAGTGTGCAAGAGACTAAGAATGGGCCAAGGTAAGACAACATATATAGATGAAGGGCCAAAGAAGATTGGAACCTATAAGGGGAAGAAGGATAATACACATTCGACCAAGGAACATCAGAAATAGTCTGAGGGAGAATAGGAGGCCACCTCAAATCCCAACACACAAGAACCAGGGGGAAATAAGAGACCAACCACACAGGCAGGAGGAGAATGCAAGAATTCAAAGGCAGAATGAGCACCACTAGAATATACGATTACGAAGGACGATGGGGAAATGATCGCCAGAATGTTCCTGGATTTTCTAGCCGGGGACTTTGACCATGTTGCACACCACATGGACAAGATTCAATAGGAGCTGGCAGACATACAATATCTCCTCAAACAAATTGGGGAAGGGAAGAAAGCAGGCAACAGAGGAATTGGACCATCAACACCATAGACAAAAGGAAGGGTGCAAGAGGAAGAATGACAGTCAGTCCAGGGGATACTGCAGCCACATGTAACATTCCATTTCAACCCCAATATGTTGCACATGGACAAAATTGTGAGGCAGACACCTTTGAAAGACTTAATCCAAATCCAACTGGTGTTGACAAGGATACCATCAGGGGAATTACATAGGTTGTAGGTAAGCGTCAACCACGAGGTACAATATCATGCACACAGAGACTCAACCGAATTGAAGCAGGAAACAAAGAAGCGAGACACACTTGAAATAGTCTATGAGAAGGTTAAATCTGAGACCGGGGAAGAAAGGGAGTGCCAAAATGTATTGGAGCAGAAAGTGGCAGGAACTTATGAGAAGATTCCACAAGCCATGTAGAGTGAGGAAATCATAGCAATAGAAAAGATTTATCAGATTGTGCAATCAATTGATCAATATCAAAAGGATATCGAGAATCTCTGAGAAATATCACACCAACCACTCCACCAGAAGTGAAGGAGAAAAGGAAGCAGGAAACAACATCGCAACTACAAGAGATAGAGCAACAGGTTAACACAACAGTTAAATTATTTGATAAAGCAACATAGCTTTGGACAAGGTTGGAGGAGGATGCACAGGTCCAATGGTGTGACAAGGAAGAGGATAGGATCAATGCAGTGATACAAGAGCTCAAGAAGAAGAAGAAGACCATACCAATCCTAGAACATTTTAAAGGGACATAGGACATTAATAAATTGCAGGCAGAGTTAATCTCTGCACAAACCAAGAAACACGAGCGTCAGGCTCAAATGGAGCCATTACAAGAGCAAGTAGTAGAAGTACTGGAATAGGTAGAGGAAGCTAAGACAAATATAACATAGACCCAGGCACAATGTGCAGGATTGATCAGCGATGAAGTGGAAGTTCAGATAGTGGACACAATCAAGGAGAAGATTGTGTAGGTGCAGACACAGGGAACAACACTCAAGGAAAAGTTTCAGATGATCACCAAGGAGATTGAGGAAAATCAGAAGGATTAGGTGGCTTGGGATGAGCCACATGTCAGTGTTGGGGGCCTATTGGAAGTAGGCCAAAGCAGAAATAAGGATGATCGTGGGGAAAGAAAGTGTGTAGAAAGTAAAGTAACAACTGGAAGGAAGCATAGCATGCGTGCATGCGAGCAAATGTGCACAAGGAAAGCGACAGCTGGAAGAAGGAACATCACACACGCATGGGATGAAGACCTAATGTTGGTAGGGTTAGATTTTTGGTAATATATTATAAATGTCTGAAGAGCCTGAAATGTACAAATATAGATACGTAGGTATCATAAGGTTCCCCCTTTTTCTTGGTATGCATTATTATTACATCATAGATATGTACGAATGGATGTGAATTTTAATGTTGTTAAGTACTTTTTTGTATGTTTTTGAGCTAGAGGAGATGAGGGAAGGTATATCTTGAGGATTATATCATAGGCTGAGGATCCTAGTGCGATATAGTTCACCTCATATAGATCTTACCCATCTGAGGAGAATTGTAAGCGCGTGGCATTGTAGATGCAAAACTACCATAATAAAAGAGACAAGAGCCAAATATTTGTGGATGTAGCCTAGGAGGGGATGAACCATGGTAACATCTATGTAATGTGATGAATGCATGCATATATTTATCATCTTTTCAATAATAATAAAAAAAATCTTAATGAATGAATGAGTTATTACATTGCTTGCTTAAATGTTGTTGTGATATTGAGGGAATAAGCTATGAAGGTTACTTCATAGTCGTGAATAATAGTAGGCTGCAGTCACAAGTTATAATAAATGGTTCATAATATAGATCCCATATATCACGCTCAATCCTAGGCTGTAAATGCATGAGTCTTACAACCACCCATTAAAGTTATCTCAGGTGAGACTGTGAAGTGCATTATGTGTGTTGTGTTTCCTTCTGGTTTACTAGGAGAGTCAACAGTTTTAGAGGATTTGTTGGAAACCTGAAAGACATGAACCCTGTGTAAATAAATCAGATGGTGGAGAAGGAATATTAAAAACCCAACACCCTCTCACTCAAAACTCTGAAATGGTGTTTCAAGAGAAATCATCGATATCGACAGAGGAAACCATCTTCTATCAAGAACATGTGCTTGAAATCATGAGAAAGGAGATAGGGGAGAAAGAAAGTAATAAGAAGGAAGAAACAATTAAATTTCACTCACAAATGTGGACCATATACTTTGATGGATCTAAATCAGAGGAAGGATCAGGGGCAGGGTGCATCCTCATAGATCCAAAAGGAAAACGCCATTTCTTGTCCTGTAGATTAGAATTTTAATGCACAAACAACATCGCCAAGTATGAAGCTCTAGTACAAGGGTTAAATAAATCCATAGACTTAAACTTCAAAGAATTGAAATTTTTTGGAGACTCAGAGATTATCATTATACAAGGAATACTATACATTGCAATTCCCCGCACCTAAAGAATTATCAGCAGGAAGTACATAGGTTAATAGAGCATTTTGAAGCTTTCAATATCATCGTGATCCCCAGAGAAAAGAATATCCTTTTTGATCCCCTATCCACAGTTTCTTCAAGGATTTCACCTCTAGAAGATTATGAAGCCTCTCGATTCACTGTGCAACTACTCTACAAACCATCGGTGCCTAACAACATTTCTAATTGGAAAGTCTTTGAAGGAGATGAACAGATCATAAACTTCCTGACTAACCAAGACAATTTCAAATATTTTGCCATCGACGATGAAGTATTCCAGGAGAAATCAACAGAAATTGATCCTCGGATAGGTCAACCTATTGGCAGATCAAAATCTCACACCATCCTGGAAGGGATAGCTAATTTGGAAAATTTGTTTGACCTGAAAGAATGATTTAGGGGGCCTAAAAATGTAAAAATTGGTAGCTCTTGTCCCTTGCATGAAACTATAAATCTCGGAACCCCAGAAAACCCAAAGAATGTGAATCTCGGCAAGACTATATCTAAAGAGGAAATAAATCCTTATCTCAAACTGTTCAGAAAATATCAAGATGTCTTCGCATGGTCCTACCGAGAATTGAAAACTTATGACACCTGTATCATTCAACACACTATACCGTTAAAACCTGAGGTGAAACCCTTCCAATAGAAGCTCTGAAAGTATCACCCATCCTAGGAACCTCTCATGCATCAGGAATTAAAGAAACTTTTAGATCCCAAGATCATCTTCCAGGTTAGGCATTCCACGTCGGTAGCAAATATTTTCCCTGTGAGAAAAATGTCTGGAGAAATTCTCTTATGCATATATTTTAGGAACCTCAACAGAGCTTCAGAAAAGGACAACTACCCAATCCTCCTAATGAAGAAACTCCTGCAGACCATGTATGGTTCAGATATCTTCCCTCTTCTTAGATATCTTGGTTTCAGAGGAAGATCATTTGAAAACTACCTTCAGAACCAAGTGGAGAACCTTCACTTATAAACGCATGCCATTTGGGTTAATCAATGCAGGGGTGACCTTCCAAAGTGAAATGGACGTAGTGTTTCGAGGATTAATCAACAAGTGTGTGGTAGTGTATCTGGACAATGTAACTATGTATCGAAATAACAGAGAAGAGCACATCCAACACTTAACTTAGATTTTCGAAAGGTGTAGGAGATACAATACATCCTTAAATCCCAAGAAAAAAAAATTTGACATCGAGGAAGGTAAGATGTTAGGCCACATTATATATCAAGCAGGCATTTGCATAGACCCAGAAAGGATTAAGGCCATAGCTCAACTCTTGTTGCCTCACAACAAGAAAGTTATGCAGTCTTTCTTTGGGAAAATCCATTTCATAAGGAAATTCACTCCCGATTTCATGGAAACCATCAAACCCGTACAAAAAATGATCCACAAAGATGTTGAATTCAAGTGGGACGATGAATGAAAAGATTATTTCAACAATATTAAAACTGCTATATCTCAAGCCCCCATGTTACGAAGTCTCGATTTCAATAGATATTTCTTCCTTTATACTTTCACCTCTGACCAATCGTTAGTTGCGGTATTGACTTAAAGGATGATGACAACAATGAGTCTTTGGTGTCGTTCATGAGCACTAATATCCAAGGATCCAAACTTAATTATCCTACTGTTGATAAACATGCCTATGCGGTATATAAGGCAGTAAAGCACTTCAGGTATTACATCCTCAAGAACCCCACCAAAGTGATTGTGCCTCACCCTGTGGTTTGATCCTTTTTTAATCAACAAGAGATGGGGGAAAGAAGAGGGAACTGGATGGCAGTGGTCCATGAATTCGATCTAGATATAAAACTTGCCAAACTAGTTAAAGGGAAAGGGTTGTGCAAACTCGCAGCTGAAGCCCAAGACCAAGTAAATGAAGATTTTGGATGGGAGAATGAAATGGAATTATGGTGTGGTGAATATTCATACATTTCCCTAGGGCCAGAGACTTGGTATGAGAATTTAACTTATCTCCTACAACATGGGACTTGTCCATAAAATCTCAACCCTAGGGAAAGGAGAGCTCTCAGGTTAAAGTCCTCACAATATCGCCTCATAAATTCGGTACTCTATTGGATTAATTATGATGGGGTACTGTTAATATTTCTTGAACGTGAAGATGCATACAAAGTTCTGAAGGAGCTCCATGATGGCCTTGCCAGCGAACATTTCGTAAGAAACACCACCTCTCATAAGATACTAAGAGTTGGCTATTATTGGCCCACCTTGTTCAAAGATGCTCACACCTATGCTAGAAACTGCAAAACTTGTCAAATAAGCATTGGGAGAGAGAAGAGAGCAACAGTCCCACTCTAACCAGTGATTTTCTCTAGGCCTTTTGAGCAATGGGGGTTGGATATCATAGGAGAAATTACACCTAGTTCTTTGAAACAACACAAGTATATACTTACTTCCACCAATTATTTCACGAAGTGGGTTGAGGCCATCCATCTGACTCATGTAAAAGAGAAGTTGGTGATCCAATTCATAGAACAACAACTGATCACAAAATTTGGTGTCCCTTCTGTTATATTTTTTGATAATGAAACTTATTTTTATTCCACTCTGTTGACATAGTTTTCTCTAGACAAAGGAATCATAATTAGGTACTCTCCAAATTATTATCCACATCGAAACGGGGTGGCAGAATCAACCAATAAGAACCTAGTGAGAATATTAAAAAACACAGTTGCAAATAACCAAAGGAATTGGCATAATCTACTCCATAACACTCTATGGGCTGATAGGGTCACACCCAATGAAGCTATAGTAAATTCCCCATACTTTCTAGTTTATGGGCAAGAAGACATTCTCCCAAATGGGCTTTATCTTCCATCTCTTCAACTAGCCCAAGATTCCAGAGGGGAGCCTTCATCAGTCGTACAACAAAGAATTGACACTCTTCTCATGCTAGAGGAAGAAAGGGAAAAGGGTAAATCAAATTTCATGTCCCACCAGAATATAGTTAAAATATGGTTTGACAAGCATAAGGCTAAAGAGAAGAACTTTGAAGTAGGATACTTAGTCTTGAAATGGGACAGAGCAAACGAACCTAAAGGAAAACATTATAAGTTTCATAATCTATGGCTTGGACCTTTCCAGGTGGCTAAGAAGATTGGTGAAGGAACTTATCGGTTGCAGAATCTAAGGGGGGAACCTGACGCCCTCCCAGTAAATGTCCAAGCCCTAAAACAATATTTCCAATAAAAATAAATAAAAAATAAAATTTTATGTTGTTTTCATGATTTTGGTTTTAGATAGGTTTTTTGCGAATTGCCTTTATTTTTCTTCTGTTGCTTTATTTTCCATGCTTTTGAGGGTTCTTTTTAGCAAGGCAATGGTTGACCTCAAATCATGTGATATAGAAAAATCTATTCTAAAATCATCACTCACATACAACACAAGAAGCACCAAGGAACTTGCGGTTGCTTTGAGGGGTCCTTTATCTAACCTGCGCAAATGAACAACTTTGGAGAAATGTCATAAGTGTCTGCTTAGTGGCCTGGTAAAACCTTAAGTTAAATTTGGTATGATGAAAAGGACTACATGAAACCTAGAAGACAAAGCTAGCTAAGGATTCACCTTAACTTCCTCATTTTTTCAAAATAAATAGACATCATCCTTTCCCACTCTCTCAGGGAATTCTGCCTAAATAAAATTTACTTTATCAAACGAGTGAACAGTTGGAGAGGGTATGAAGATAACTTCGTCAAGGATATGGATTCTCGTTGGAAGTGGAGCAAGGTTTGTGATGTCAGGGTGACTCCATCGGGGCTATGGATTCTCACTGGTAGAAGAGAAACACTGTAGCAATCAAGTAAAGGTAACTAAAGGATTAATGTCAGTGGATACTTTACTAGATCTTGTCAAAAAGGGAGTGAGTTAGGGTTACAGGAAATAAAGGAGGAATAAAGGTTAAAAACCCCACGGGCGGGCCTGGAAGAATCAACCGAAGGATTTCAAATGTGAGGGTAAAAGAGGCTCTGATTTAAAACCAGTAAGGTTCTCCACCAGCTTTCATATCAGTCGAGCATGAAGGAAGAATAGGTATTCTTCTTTCGCCTAGTAAACCGCCATTTGTTGAGCACTCAACACACCCTAAAAATTTTATGTCAAATTTTACTTTTTGGGTACCACTTAATATTTTGGCATTGTCTAATTCGACTTCAGTATGAAAAATGTCTCCTTTTCTTATCATTTTTTTATTCTCATTAATTCTTTAAAATCTTTCTCGGACATATGAAACCCATCATAACTTAAAATATATAACATTTAATTAAAGAATCAACCACTAAAACATTTCACCCGACGAGTCCAAAATTTGGCACCCAGAAGAATTGAGGATGAAAGAAAATCACTCGAGAAAACAGAGGTCGACGATTTTCAATATTCGTCGGCGTCGGTAGAAGGAATTTTTCTTTCACGATGAGCATTACACAATAAATACATCGATAGCCGATATCATTCGGCATCGGCGAAAGGCAAAGGGAGTAAACGTTAGCAAAGAAAGAAAGGAATCGTCGATGGTCGATTCCTGAAGCATTTCGGCATTGGAGAATTTTTGAGAAAGTAAATCCATAGAGAACATAATAATTTTATCCTAGAGTGTTGATTCACCAATGCCCTTTCAGCATTGACAGTCCCAGGTTTAGCTCAGATTGCACATTTTGAACAAATTCTTGAACCCGACTATTACCCGCAAGCTAGGTCACCGGTCTTCGATGTCATATGTCTCGAACCATTTGTGTCATGATGGAACCACTGAGAATGAATTCTAGGCTACCTTAGAAGAAACATGGTTTGTCTTAATAACACAAAAGTACGTTCCAAATAAGATAGGAAAAGATGTGTAGCAAACACACAGGGAGTTCATATACAAACAAGAAGATGATGCATTCAACTGCTATAACCAAGATTCTTCCATTAGTGTCACATGAATTTTACATTATAGGTTGAACAAGCTCAAAATACATAAAATAGACGTTCCTGACACTATGTGGCCAATCAATATAGGTTACCTTGAAAACTTGGGATTTATAAGTAAGGGCGTCACTTGGTTGCCCCCACTCTCTAGTTACTATCCCTAGAATCTAGGAAACAAATTTTCTTTTCTTTCGATGCCCTTTGTGCTTCACGCAGCTGCACAATTGTATCATGAACTTCTTGTAGCTTCCTTTTGATTCATTCCACATTCCCTTTGCGGCCTTGCAATGCTAACACTTCAAGGGTTCTTTCTGCCAACTGTCGTCTTAATTATTTATACTCCTGATAGAGTTCGGTGAGTGAGATTTGTGCCTATTCCAATTGTTGATTCGGCCCTCAAACATTAGATCCCATGGCATCCATTCCCCTATTCCTTACCAATATTTCCCAACAAATGTCTTCGACGGGCTCTAGCCGAATAGCACGCATAAGGAGTTTCTCGGCTATCAAACTCGCATGCATCTCGCTTAAGGCCCGGGTCTCCCCAGTTTCCTTGTTTTTCCTTAGTCGACCTCTTTTCTAGCATATCCACTGTGAGGGAGACATGTCTTCCAATGCTCTTATCTCTGGTGAGGCTTCTTCCACGTCAACCTTCTCAAGTTGAAATATCATCGTTTCCACACACAAATGGAATTTCCCTTTGAAACCTTGGGGTTTCCCACTGCAAGTAAGAACGAATCCCTGTCTCATTGGAGTTCAAGCCTAGCGCTTCTCCCACTTTGTGTACCCTTTATCATGTTGTGAGAGGTTCCCATGATACATCATGTACCCTTCATACATATGGAATTTGGCAAAGGCCCGAAGTAGAAAAACTTGATCAATCTGGGCTCGCAAGATGAATTACTAAAATTGTATAAGCTCGATTGGTAAGTAGAATGCATGAAAATGATATAGAATTTATAACCAAGCATGCAGTGAGTGGAAACATGTCGGGGAACACTGAATTCATGGTGACTGGATGTTTTGAAGAAAAATAAATATTTCATGTGGCATATCCGCGCGACGAGTACATTTCGAGGCATGTGAGGTACAATCGTTAATAGTTGCAGGGCATATATGATGTGAGCGTCGTGATTTTGTATTTTTTGAACCTTCACAAAGACTTGATAATGTCCAATGCACTTATCAACGTGACTTCTGTTTAGAAAATTGGCCTCAACCTAAAACCCGCAATGACTTCCCTTATGATAGGATCCAACCCTTTTGGAACTTACTCATACTTTTGGCACATATTTGGCCCTGGCATCCTTTCCCGACTCCAAGGGCCAATCGGCCACTGGTATAACTTCAACTTTCATTCTATCTTGTACCTAACCTATTCATGATATGGCATGTGGATGTAACCCGCCCTCACCAAAGAAAAATTGATGACACTAACAGAAATAGGAGGCAAACAGTTTGAAAGATTGCAGGAATCATGTAAGTATCAAACAACTAGGTTAGAAATATTTACAGGTATGTATCGATCTTAATTATTCACATTTACACCTTATACGTACGGTTTTTTTTTTGTGGTTCTATACGTGGTCTCCAAATGATTTTAATTTCAATTGCAGGAAATATGCCTCCAAGTATTGAGCAAGAATCGATTGGGAGCCTCGTCGGGAGATTCAAGAAAATAAGTCAAGTTTGAAAGAAGCTGAGTCAAAATTAGTAAAAGCAGTGAGGACACTGGATTCCCTAAGTTCAACACCCTCTACGACTTGATCGACTTGTGCGACATAGTCAAATCACACACCAAGAAAGATGCATTATGGGTCGAAGAGCTAGCGAAGGTGACCGAAACATCACCAGGACAAGTGAAACGATTTATGGAACATCTTATTAGAGCACGGACTGTGCTACAACAGTTAAACACTAGTCTGGTGAAGTACCGGGTGCATGCGGCGGAGGTCATAGGAATTTGCGTGGCTCCAATGGAACAACATATATTTCCATGGGCCCAAACCTACAAGGAGTTGTTTATCAGTTGGTCAGAGTATGAGAAAAGTCACCCTTTTGAAGGGATATCTTGAGACGACTGTTGGAAAACTGTTAGGAGAGAACGCCATGTGGCACATTTTGTTTTGTTTAAACTACACTTAGTCATTATTTTTAGTGAATTTTACATTATAAATAAGAGCATCGACCAATTATTTAAGGGTCTATGGTTTTTGCAATAAACTCTTTTGTTTTGGTTTTGTCAAGAATTATTTCTGAGCTACCATTAATAGAGAAGTCCTTTTGGAGTAGATACAAAGTTATTTTCATCAAATGCATGTGTGATTGGACATGGAGAAGAACTATTTCCTATCTTGTTTCATGAATGATGTTGTAATGAGTAAGATCTATTTAATCTATTGTCGAGTTATCTAGTGAAATATTTTGTTGTTCTTTACTTTAATGATGAATATGAATCGTTGTGTTATCATGTGATGGGTGATTAAAGTAGGTGGATTATTCTACTTGCCTTTCTTTTATCGCATTTGTGTTTTCTTTATGATAATTAGTATTTCAGACAATAATTGGATGCTCACATGTTTAACATATTATTACTAGGCATGTGGTATAGAATTGTCGTCTGCATTCTTGAATAGCAGGTTATCCCAAACTCAGCCTCTTCTCCAGCAGTTAAAATTAATTATATTTTGTTTCCAAGTTGGTTTATACCAGCCTAGAATCTTACATCGGTCCCTCCTTAGAGAAAATACAAAAATATAAAGTCCCAACTGAAGGAGACACCTTCGCAAGAGAATGTAAATCCCATTGATTAATTGGCCAGATCGTGAGATCTGGAGAACCATTCCACCATTAAATGTTGCAAATTCTAATTGGGCCTCGGTGGCAGGTTTGGTTTCTTCTGTTGAACTAAAGGGATTTAGGACCCATCAACAGGCCCACATGACTTTTAGCTCTTCATCTCCTAGGGTTAGGTTCTGTTGGCAGCCAATCCGCATTTTTCCACTGTCTTATAAGCTGCCTACACCAATGTTTTGCAAACATCAATTTTTCGTCGCAATTTTTAAATCAACGACACTTTTATTTTTGCGACATTTGCACTTTTGGCTTCGCTTTGTTTTCACGACTATAAGTGTGAAAACTTAGTCTTTCAAAGTCGCATTGAAATCATTATTTGAACTGTCATGATCCTTCTTTTCAATATGCCTATTGCCCTTATATTTCACTTATCGTAGCTGGCATAACTCTCGAACTATGCTCATTGAACATTCTTGTATTGATTGTGTGACTTGGTTTCATTAAGTTTGTAAGGCATTAGCATTTGGATTTGAATTTTATTGGACTTACTTGACCATTGGTTTCATGAAAATACATAGGGGTTATGATTAAATCTTTCATATATATCTTTTAATATAATGCCTATGTTTATGTTTTCATAATTATTGGTACGTTGATTATATAAAGACCCATCGGCACATTGGTTAAACTATTGATATGAGTTGATACATTGGTGCATGATTAAATATTTGGTATTGGTTTCAAATTGAATGTTGATGGTTTAAAACTATGGCACAATGTTGATTGCACGTGTTGGTTTATACACTTACTTTTGGATTCATTGGTCGGCCAAGTGACATGACTGTTGAACTATGCTATAATGGGTAGAATAACTATAAGCCGACGGTTGTACTTTGGCAATAACTATTTTGCATGGCAGAGATAAGCTCCACCACCTTCGCACGGTGACATTTATGCCTGTCCCTATTCCCTATTTACCTCTGTTAGCTCGGATAACCCTTCGTGCATTTTGCTCCTGTGTGTGCTATGATCCAAACCCTGGACTTACCGTGTGCTCAGCTCCATGGCACCAGTCATGCGAATCAAGCCAAATGGAAACCAAGCCTTGTTGTTATTTAACAACGACCGGAAATACCTGAAGGATAACGGGTGGCTCACCTTTGTACAACAATTTGAGGATTTTAATCTAGTCGTGGAACAGCAGTTCGCCCTGACTTTTGATGGATGTAGAGCCAAGGTGGTGACATCCAGTTGGAAATCAATGAGGACTTTATTAGTTCTTCTACAGGGTTACCATACTTGGGACAACGTTGGTTCAAAAATTCTAAGGTCGAAGAGGTTCCATGGCCACTACTGTTCCTCTCGCGCAAAGTCACTTCTTGTGACAGAGGTATGCCCATCTCTGCGCTTAAACCTCGATGGCATGATATTTTGATGGTGGTCAAACAATTCGTGACCTGTGAAGGTCGATATGGACTCGTGTTTCTCTACCACCGGCATTTGTTAATGAATTTTATGGGACACCCATTGAATATGCCCTTTTACTTTCAGCGCAGCCTATATAAAATGTCGAAAAGGTTCAAAAGGGAGAAGGCTGATAGTATCCTGTTCCACCATGGACTTATTAAACTTATCATTGTTCATTACTTAAGTCTACATGGTGATGGTTGGAGAGATTTCATCGCTCGACATGGTTTTGATGACACAAACCCTATCCAGGTTGACAAGCATGTGGTAAATGAATCAAAGGTCATGCCACCCATGCCCTTCCATATCCTATTGCCCTCTCCTAAGCCTTCGTTTGACCCTGCTATTGACTTACCAGACGTTGGAACTGAGAAGGCCAAGGCTATAAAGAGACCTATGAGCAAAAGGGCTAAGGTAAACCCTACTTCTAATGCCAAGGGTAAAAAGAACGCTCGTCTTATTTCGAGAATGGCTAGGAACAAACCTAAACCCTCTGTTGAGTCAAAGCCTATAATCCTTAGTGAGGATTCAGATTCTGACGTAGAACGTTTCCTAGTCAGTGAATACCCTTACTCACAGGGTTTATGCCCCGAACCACCATATGATTTTGTGACGAATCTTCCCCCCTGCCTAAGGAACGATCCCAGTTACCCAGCGACTAAGTTTCCTAATGAAACCCTCAGTAATATGTACAAACCCTCGCCTACTCTTCTGAAACCCAGACAGTCGTCCTATGACAAATGTGATTCATGGTTGGAATGATACTACATTGATGTTCCCCTACTCCAATCGAAAATTCAATCGTTGGAAAGTCAAGTTGCAGTGTTGACCAGCCAAAGAGACCAACTCCAAGCAACTAATAAGAAGCAGAAGACAACTGGCTCCATTGTTTTCAAGAATGTTGAATCGGCCACAGTCGTTATCAACTCCAAATTGGCGTGACCAATGCCATCTACTCACCATACAGGTATGGATTTTGATATCATTGTTAATATAGTGATTGAAATTTGGTCTTCGAATAGCTCTATTTATATTGGCTCTGTCATAATGTGTTCATCCTGTATATTTTTTTCTTTGCTAAAAATAAATGGAATTTTGTTTTTGATACATGAGTTGATCATTCCCAGTATAGCCATTGGTAGATTTTTATTGGATTCGAATAGTCTTCGTTTGGATTTGATTTGTTCATTTTTCTGATTGGGTTAACGAAACTGATGGTTTGCTTTCAATTCAATTTGTTTTGTATCTACTCTGAACATAAAGTTTTTCATGCTCAATTTAGAATACGATCTTGTTTGGATTTGATTTTGTTATGGTTCATATGTTGTGATTGGAAAAAGATTTCAATGAGTTTAGTTGTTACAATCTTGTAATAGGTTGTGTCATGTAATCTTCTAAGAACAGGAATACAACTCTGTTCGGTTTCAATTTGGAAATAACTACTCTGTTTTGTATGAAAACAATGCTCTCAGTTAAGCCTATGCAAATGCGCCTGAATCGTGGAATGGTTTTGATTCGTAATAACTATGTTAAAACCTTTACTGTTCGATTCGCTCTTATTATGATTGGATTATCCTATATATTGAGTTCGCAAGATTGTTTTATGAGATGGGTTCGTATTTTAATTGTTGTTCTGTTTGATTTTAAATTTGTAAAACGAATTGGGCAAGTCTGGTTATAATTCGTTTAAATGGAACGATTTTGATCAAAGTTAATTGATCTTGTTTGCCCAGTTTGCAATAACAAACGACCAGATAATTCTTACGAATTTTGTTACCAATTAATTGATCCTGTTATGATTTCATTTGAATTAATTTTCGTGCCAACTTGAGTCGATCCACTCGTGGCATGAGCCTTTTGCTATGACATTATAGTTGTAACGATTTGATAATGATCTTGTTTGGATTCGATCGTATCTCCTGTTGGTAAGGCAACATAACAATTGCCTACGATTTGTTTTGATTATGTCAGTTTCAAATTGATATCAAATGATTTCACAACTTTTGGATTATGATTATGTTCGCTCGATTTTGTGGTGACAAAAGAAACAGAGTACGTGTATCTCTGTAGTCATTTAATTGATTTGGATCCTGTTTGATTTCGAATGGTATAACAACTTCAAATTGAATGATTCGTTTTCAAATAGCTATTGGATGTTAGTTGAATTTGATTCTTTAAAAGATTTTTAATCGATTTTAATGTTGATTCTGTGTCTTATTTAGACCATCTACAGAATCACAAGATTCTGTAGCTAGTCTATAGGATTAGATTTTTATCATTTTATTAATAAAGAATCCTTCTAACTTGTTCATTTTTTGCCCTTTTCAGGTAAATTTGAATTGCATGGGACATGATGGATAGGCTAGGGGAATATTTGTGTATTTTAGTTTTATTGTAGGTTCCTAGTTTAGTTAAACTGGGATATCTACCCAGATTTATGTAAACAGTTTTGATAACTTCCACAGAGAGGTTTTACCTTGTGGAAAACATATAAATACTTATTATTTTTGTAATAAGGATCATCCTCACTTGTGGGAGAACCAGGCTATGGATTCCTAATACATACTGAGACAGAAGTTGATGTTCTGCTACAGCTTTTGCTTTCATAATATCAATTTTTTGTTTCAAGTTTATGCATGTCATTAGCAATTGATTATAGACTACTTTTGCTATCATAGTCTTTTGCAGAATGATGTGATTTAATTAATATGATCCATGTCTGATTTCTTTCAACATTTAAAAACACGGCAATTATTTTATTCAGTTAATGAATGACAGATTTCTCTTCTTCGTCAATTGAATTATTTTGTATAAGTCTTTGCATACGGGTTTATCTAACTGTAGAGATTTATAAATCATATGATTGTTGTGATTTTTAGGTCTTGTTTGTCCTACAATCACACTTGAAGAGCACTTCAGCTATCGTTTACGAGAAGATCCTAGATAATTCGGTGCGGGTTTCCTCCCTCCGATCAGCTAAGACAGTCATCATACATAGGACAAATCTGGAGCATTTCTCCAGGTTAGTTTGTAATTTATTTTCGTTAATTAGTTAGTATAATATTAGTATTTTAGTTAGATTTGTAGTTAGAATTAGTATATTAGTTGCTTAGTTTAGTTAGTTTTTCTGTTTTATTTCTGCTCATAAAATTATAAAATCTACAAAAACATCTTTCTCTATCTTAGGGCAGAATATAAATCAGTTTTCCGGGTTTTATTTAAATCTATAAATTGTAGATATTGTACATTTTGTGAATAAGTTATATTTCAGTGAGTAGTTAGATAGTTAATGAGTTAGAGTTAGTATAATATTAGTTAGTAGATTGTATATATAGAATAGTTAGATTAGTTAGTTTGTTTAATAGTTAGTTTTAGTTAGATTACTTTATTAGTTTGTTTTATTTATTTTTAGTTAGATTAGTTATTGTAGATTAGTTTTCTTTTTGTTTTCTTAGGACCTTATATCGGCCAATGGAGCCGCTAAACCCTTCAGGGGGGTTCATTCCAAATGGCTTGGGTTATTAGACAACCCCAGACCGGTTCCACTCTTCCAGTTGGCGGATGGTCAATTTCGTCCGTCAACAAATGGTGCTAAAAAGAGGGCCTGAACTTAATTAATGGCACAAGGCGGTCGCAAGAATCCTCCTCCCCCCCCCC
>JZKD02S1296957.1:597250-642150 GCA_000966675.3 Picea glauca | reverse complement strand
AGGCAATTCCCCTTCTCAGCCTTCCACACCCACTACCCCAATGGAAAATCAGAACAACCCTGCTAGACCCTGGCTTGATCAGGATGTCGTAGCTGTACCTGGAGCTCAACACCCTTTACCTAAGCATCCGGAGAAATGGCTTCCCAAGTTTGACCTTGATTCAAAACAGATCGTTGAAGATCACATTAAAAAGTTTATGTTAGCCATAAGACTCCGCAATGTCGAACATGAAGATGTTGTCTATAGGTTGTTCCTGTATACTTTCGAGGGTAATGCATCCACATGGTACTTTTCCCAACAACCCCATACCATCGTGTCTTGGGAAAAGTTTGAGTCATGCTTTTTGGAAAAATTCGGAGACGGTAAACCTCTGGAAGTCCTAGTCATGGATCTTTCTAGCTTAAGAATGAACCCAAAAGAAAAAGTTAAAGACTTTAATCAAATATTCTTAACACTTAAAAACCGAATCCCTGCGGATTCTATGCTTGTTGAGAGTCTTATAATAGCATACTACACTAAAGATTTGCATCAAAGCATAGCTATTTGGGTTAAACGATCCAAGAAATCCACGTTGTTAGAGGCCTTAGAGGAGGCTAGCCATATTGAAAAAGACATACTTAGTCTTAAAGACTCTACTAGCAACAAAATTGAGACTAGTTCTTCTTCCAAAAAGAAGATCGAGATCCTTCCCAGACCCACTCAAAATAAAACACAACCTGAAAACTCTGATTTAGAAAACTTAACTAAAGTTGTTCAAAAACTGTCAAATCAAGTTATAGACTTAAAAAGGTCGACCGAAGAAGCTTCCTCGAGTAAAGGTCCCTACAAAACTCCTTTCCGGAAGCCTTTTCCTACCAACCGACCTAATCTAACCACCGAAGGCCTAAATCTAGAAAGCCTGCAATGTGCCCTTCAAACAATTCTAGAAGCCCAAGATAACTTGATGCCCCCTGAGATCCCTTAGGAGGTAGTTGAAAAAGAAACAGTTCAATAATAAGAGTCTTCTCCAAACATTTTTGGACACTTCTCGGATAGCATCTTTCAAGCTAACTTCAAGACAGTTCATCCTTATAATACTAGGAGTAAGACAACAAACAAACCTTCTACCGAAAACACTACAACTTCGCCTCCAAAGCAATCTAAATCAGCTGAGACTAAACAGAGTAATGTAAACCCTAACTTAGATTATGATGTTGTTGAAGATCTTAAAAAGTTAAGGGATAACATTTTTATTTATGAATTATTGAAGTTTCCATTTCTATTACAAAAAATGTTACAGAATATCTTAGAGAATGGAAAAAATGGTAATTCCAATGGTAACAAGGTTGTGCAAAACAAAGCTCCCCAGAAGATTTCCACTAAAAATAATCCTGATCCTCAAGATAAAGGAAGCCTTCCTGTAAGTAATGTAAATAATGTGAATAATGTAGATAAAGTAGTCATAGAGACTACGAGTAAAAAGCCACAATCTACCACTCTTAGTACTCGCAAAAATGTACCTCCTTTCCTGTTAACTTTCGAGATTTTTAATAGAAACGTGCACAATTGTATGGTAGAGTCAGGGGCGTCATCCAATGTGATGCCTTGGTTTGTTTGCCAGAAGATTAACGTTGAATTTGAACCCTCGACTTTAAAAATCATACAAATTGATCGGACAAATGTCAAAGTTATAGGCGAACTAAAGAATGTGCTTATTAGATTATCGTCTAACCCCAAAGTTCATCAAGTTATTGATATAATTGTTGTGGATATTCCAGAAGTGTATGGTCTTTTTTTAAGCAGGGACTGGTCTGAGCAGCTACACGGCTATTTTGCAATAGATTGGTCTATTCTATGGCTTCCAGAGAACGACAAGCCTAACAAGATAAAAGTGAATCGTGAGCACTACCTTAAGTTCACAGTCACAGATTTGAATGATCCCAATGAACCATATACACCTTCTCTTGATTCATTTGAAGTACAAGGGATGGACACCTTCTTCGGCAATTTCATGGCCGAGACTTCACCTATCACCAATCCAGAACAACAGTCCGAGATTGTAGCATATATGTAGCCAGCATCTTCCACGCAACGATCCCATGCACCCGATGCAAATCAAATTTGGTCTCTATATTTCGACGGGTCAAAGTCCAAAGAAGGAGCCGGAGCAGGCTGCGTCATTATCGATCCGACAGGTAACAAAACATTAATAGCATGTAGGTTGGAATTTGAATGTACTAACAATACTACAGAATATGAGGCTTTACTGCAAGGTCTTAGAAAAGATTTGGATATGAACATTCAAAATTTAACCGTCTTTGGCGACTCTGAAATAGTGGTTAGACAGGTAAGAGATTCTATCCACTGTTTGTCTCCGCATCTAAAAAGCTACCAGTCTGAGGTATGGAACTTAATGAATAAATTTACTGCTTTCAATATAAATTCTATTCCTAGATTGAACAACTCTGAAGTAGATCTGTTAGCTAATGTAGCTTTTAAACTTCTTCCTGCAGAAGGCTTGTCCCCAGACGCATTCTCCGTTGAGCTTCTTTTTCGACCATCCGTTTCCAATAACATCACAAACTGGAGAGTATTTGACGATGATCAACAGATTATTAACTTTCTACACATGGAAGAAACCTTTCAAGGCACGGTGATAGACGAACACACGCACGATGACAATTTGCGCAATTTCATGGTAATACCATATCCAAGAACTCCTGAATCTTCATCGGATATGGTAAACTCAATCCCTAAATCTGTAATTAGATTAGAGAAGTTTTACGATTTCCAATATAAATTTAAAAAGACGGTCAATTGTAAAACCAACAATTCCTCATTATCTTATGAAAAAGTAAACTTAGGAACTAATAAAAATCCTCAGTGCATTAATCTAGGGTTGGGATGTTCTTGACAAGAAAAAGATGCATTTATTAAATTGTTCAAAGAATTTAAAGATGTCTTTGCATGGATGTATGATGACCTCAAAAATTTCAATCCTAACATCATACAGCATGTCATCCCTATGAAGCCTCAAACCTTACCCTTTCAACAAAAACTGAGGAAGATGCACCCCAAACTCGAACCGACCATTCAAAAAGAATTGAATAAGCTCTTAAATGCTAAGATAATTTTTCCTGTTAGGCACACTCAATGGGTTTCCAATCTTGTCCCAGTCCAGAAGAAAAATGGGGAAATCTGACTCTGCATCAATTTTCGAAACTTTAATAGAGCATTTGATAAAGACAACTATCCTGTCCCACCCATGGAACAAATCCTTCAACAGGTATCTGGTTCTGAGAGGCTATCCTTACTGGATGGTTTCTCTGGATATAACAAAGTCCTGATGTCTCCACCAGACCAACTAAAAACTACCTTCCGTACTCCATGGGGCACTTATGCTTATCGCAAGATGCCTTTTGGATTGATTAATGCTAGTGCCACCTTTCAGAGAGAAATGGATATTGCTTTCTGAGGCTTAATCAATCAGTCTGTCGTATTTTACTTAGATGATGTGACTGTATTTTCTAAAAACAAAAACGATCATCTAGCTCACTTACGATCCGTCCTACTGCGATGTCATAAATACGGCATCTCCTTGAATCCTAAAAAATCCATCTTTGCAGTAGAACAGGGTAAACTCTTAGGATTCATTGTGTCTAGTGAAGGAATGATTATTGACCCCGAAAGGACTCAAGTCATCGCGAAACTTCCCCCGCCTACATCCAAAAAATCTATGCAGTCTTTCTTAGGCCAGATCAACTTCGTGAGAAGATTTGTCTCCAGTTTCTCCGAAATGGTCAGGCCTTTACAGAATTTAATTAAGAAAGACACCCAATATCACTAGGGACCCCTAGAAAATCAAGTTTTTAATGCAATAAAAAGGGCCATAATAGACGCTTCATCTCTCATGAGCCCAGATTTTTCCCAAGACTTTACACTCTACACTTTTTCTTCTGATCGTTCCTATGCCACTGTCCTAACCCAAAAGAATGTCGAGAAAAATTAAGTACCCATCGCCTTTATGAGCTATGCTTTCAAAGGTGCAGAACTTAATTATCCAGTGGTAGATCGGCAAGCCTATGCTATTTTCAAAGCAGTCAAGCACTTCCGGTCTTATCTTTTGAAGTCAAGGATGAAAGTCATTGTCCCCTACCCAGCCATGAGGAACCTGTTAGTGCAGAAGGAACTAGGAGAAAAGAGAGCCAACTGGGTCACCTCCTTGCAGGAGTATGACTTAGAAATCACCCTAGCTCAGATAGTGAGAGGCCAAGGGTTATGCAAGTTAGTTTTTGATTCAGCAGCAAGACAGCAAGAAGAAAGTGATACGTCAAACCTAGGACAACGCGATCAAAGTCTAATATGTTGCGCACAAAACCTTTTTAGTCCTTGGTACGACGATATAAGATTCTTTCTTGAACATGGGTCAGCCCCCCTGTCACCTTGACCCCACCAAAAGAAGAGAATTGAGACTAAAGTCTACCTCCTTTCATCTGGTTAATGGTGTTCTGTTTCGTCAAAATTTTGACGGCGTACTGATGTGTTGTCTTGAAAAAGATGAAGCAGAAAAAGTCTTGCTAGAGTTGCATGCAGGAGAATTTGGCGGTCATTTTGGTGGTGAAACCACTTCTCACAAGGTTCTAAGAGCTGGTTATTACTGGCCCATGCTTTTTAGAGACGCCCATGCCTTGTGTCGTAAATGTATCATCTGTCAGAAAGCATTGGGGCGGTTACAAAAACCAGCCTTTCCTTTGTAGCTTGTTTCAGTAGATTCCCCTTTTCAGCAGTGGGGCCTTGATATCATAGATCCAATCAACCCTCTGTCCTCGCAACATCACAAGTTTATTGTGACAGCCACAGATTACTTTAATCAATGGTCTGAAGCTGTTGCGTTAAGAACTGTCAACACCAGCCAGGTAATTGCCTTTCTAAATTCGAATATAATCACTCGTTTCGGTATCCCTGACTGTTTAGTTTTCGATAATGCTTCTTACTTTTTCTCTCTTGAGATGAGCGAGTTCACTTTGGAAAAAGGAATTAAGTTGAAGTATTCTACAAGCTATTACCCCCAGGGAAATGGATTGGCAGAATCAACAAACAAGAACTTAATCAAAATCATCAAGAGAACGGTGATTGAAAATCACAAGAATTGGCACAATGCACTATTGAACGCGTTGTGGGATGATAGGGTAACACCAAAAGTTGCTATAGGTAACTCCCCCTTTTTTATCGTCTATGGTAGAGAAGCAATTTTGTCGCCTCACATTCTTCTTCCTTCACTTCAGTTGTCACAGAAAGTCCAAGAAGAAGATTGTCCCCCTTTGGAAAACCGAATTAATGCCTTGATGAAGCTAGAAGAGGTAAGAGCCCAAGATAAACGTAAGTTAGATCAACATCAACAATTGGTTAAAAGCTAGTTCGATTCTAACTCTACTTCTGATAGGAATTTTGAAGTAGGTGATCTCGTCTTGGAATAGGACAAACCGCATGAGGGAAAGGGAGAGCACACAAAATTTCAAAACTTATGGCTTGGACCATTTTTAATTGCTGAAAATTTGGGTCCTGGTTATTTTCGATTGCAGAATCTTGAAGGGTAGCTTGACACCTATCCGGTGAATGGCCAAGCTTTGAAAAGATACTTTGCTTGATGAAAACCCTTGTATATTATGTACAGATTTTTCTTTTGTGTTCTTTTTCATTTGCTTTTTAGTTTTTGATTTTTCGTTTAATTTATCAGTTTGTGTTTTCTTTGAAGTACACACACCTGTATACTGAGCTATTCAGACAAAGACAATAAATAATTCCTTCACTAAAATAACTGCTGAGAAAAAGGTATAAACATCAATGGTTTATTTCTGAAATTGATATCTATGTTGGAAAAGTATGTTGTTTAAAAGAAGATGGGTGATTTCGATCTCTGAGTAAAGTTCGTCATGATCATCCATTATCTTTTTACACTGTCCCTATTCCGTAAAGGAATGACTCAGAGGATGTCTCCCTGCCTTAGAAAGTTGTTTTTGTAAATAAAACATCTCTGGATCTAAATAAAGGACAGTTCTAAAAAATTCTACTTAGGTCTGAAAAAATATGTTAAAGTATCATGATTTTCAGCGTCACCCCGCTCAAATACATATCTATGAAAAAACAAAACAAAATAAATTATTAATAAGAGCTATGGGCAGTGCTTGTAAACCCGCCGAGATACTGAACAGGTCTGCTGGCAGTGGGTAAATGCATGCATGGCGCCAAGACAACTTTTTCGGGGTACTGAACAGGCTCGCTGGCAGTGAAGCAATGTCGGGTATATGAAAATTCCTAAATAAGAAACCTCTTAACCTTAAAATGTCCTTTATTCTGATCCATAACTTCTTGGCAGGATACAGATGTCAGAGTGGGTTAAATGGAAACCTTGTCGAGGCTATGGACGCCTACTAGAAGAAGTGGCTCTATCAACAGTATTGGAGATTTTATCTTTAATATCGTGACTTACTGATCTTAAGATTGTTATCAGTTTTCGTCTTTTGAAACACTGCTGGAATAATTGGTTAATGATGATGTTATACTATTTTCTGGTTGTTATTTTTGAGTTGAAATTATCTTTGTTGTCCTAATCTAAATGTGTTCCTTTTGGCAGAGATAACTACTTCTACCAGTCTGTCGCCATTGTTGGCAGCCAATCCTCATTTTTCCACTGTCTTATAAGCTGCCTACACCAATGTTTTTCAAACATCAATTTTTTGTCGCAATTTTTAAATCAACGGCACTTTTATTTTTGCGACATTTGCACTTTTGGCTTCGCTTTGTTTTCACGACTGTAAGCATGAAAACTTAGTCTTTCAAAGTCACATTGAAATCATTATTTGAACTGTCATGATCCTTCTTGTCAATATGCCTTTTGCGCTTACATTTCACTTATCGTAGCTGGCAGAACTCTCGAATTATGCTCATTGAACATTCTTGTATTGATTGTGTGACTTGGTTTCATTAAGTTTGTAAGGCATTAGCATTTGGATTTGAATTTTATTGGACTTATTTGACCATTGGTTTCATGAAAATACATAGGGGTTATGATTAAATCTTTCATATATATCTTTTAATATAATGCCTATGTTTATGTTTTCATAACTATTGGTATGTTGATTATATGAAGACCCATCGACACATTGGTTAAACTATTGATATGAGCTGATACATTGGCGCATGATTAAATATTTTGTATTGGTTTCAAATTGAATGTTGATGGTTTAAAACTATGGCACAACGTTGGTTGCGCGCGTTGGTTTATACACTTAATTTTGGATTCATTGGTCGACCAAGTGACATGACTATTGAACTATGCTATAATGGGTAGAATATCTATAAGCCAATGGTTGTACTTTGGCAATAACTATTTTTCATGGCAGAGATAAGCTCCACCACCTTCGCACGGTGAAATTTATGCCTATCCCTATTCCTTGTTTACCTATGTTATCTCGGATAACCCTTCGTGAATTTTGCTCCTGTGTGTGCTATGATCCAAACCATGGACTTACTGTGTGCTCGGCTCCATGGCACCAGTCGTGCGAATCGAGCCAAATGGAAACCAAGCCTTGTTGTTATTTGACAATGCCCGGAAAGACCTGGAGGATAACGGGTGGCTCACCTTTGTACAACGATTTGAGGGTTTTAATCTTGTCATGGCATAGCAGTTCACCCTGACTTTTGATCGTTGTAGAGCCAAGGTGGGTGACATCCAGTTGGAAATCAATGAGGAATTTATTAGTTCTACTATAGGGTTACCATCCTCGGGACAACATTTGTTCAAAAATTCTAAGGTCGAAGAGGTGTCATGGCCACTACTGTTCCTCTCACGCAAAGTCACTTCTTGTGACAGAGGTGTGCCCATATCTGTGCTTAAACCTCGATGGCATGATATTTTGATGGTGGTCAAACAATTCGTGACCTATGAAGGTCAATATGGACTCGTGTTTCTCTACCACCTATGTTTGTTAATGAATTTTATGGGATACCCATTGAATATGCCTTTTTACTTTCAGCACAGCCTATATAAAATGTCGAAAAGGTTCAAAAGGGAGAAGGTTGACAGTAGCCTGTTCCACCATGGACATATTAAACTTATCATTGTTCATTACTTAAGTCTACATGGTGATGGCTGGAGAGCTTTCATCGCTCGAAATGGTTTTGATTACACAAACCCTTTCCAGGTTGACAAGCCTGTGGTAAATGAAACCAAGGTCGGGCCACCTGTGCCCTTCCATATCCTATTGCCCTCTCCTAAGCCTTCGGTCGACCCTGCTATTGACTTACCAAATGTTGGAATTGAGAAGGTCGAGGCTATAAAGAGACCTATGAGAAAAAAGGCTAAGGAAAACCCTACTGCTAATGCCAAGGGTAAAACGAACACTCGACTTATTTCGAGAATGGCTAGGAACAAACCTAAACCCTCTGCTGAGTCAAAGCCTATAATCCTTAGTGAGGATTCGGATTCTGATGTAGAACATTTCCTAGTCAGTGAATACCCTTACTCACAGGGTTTATGCCCTGAACCACCTTATGATTTTGTGACGAATCTCCCCCCCTTCCTAAGGAACTATCCCAGTTACCCAGGGATTAAGTTGCCTAACGAAACCCTCAGTAATAGGTCCAAACCCTCACCTTCTCTTCTGAAACCCAGACAGTCGTCCTGTGACCAATTTGATTCATGGTTGGAATGATACTACATTGATGTTCCCCTACTCCAATCGAAAATTCAATCGTTGGAAAGTCAAGTTGCAGTGTTGCCAGCCAAAGAGACCAACTCCAAGCAATTGTTAAGAAGCAGAAGACAACTGGCTCCATTGTTTTCAAGAATGTTGAATCGGCCACAACCGTTATCAACTCCAAATTGGCATGACCAATGCCATCTGCTCGCCATACAGGTATGGATTTTGATATCGTTGTTAATATAGTGATTGAAATTTGGTCTTTGAATAGCTCTGTTTATATTGGCTCTGTCATAATGTGTTCATCCTGTATATTTTTCTCTTTGCTAAAAATAAATGGAATTTCGTTTTAGATACATGAGTTGATCATTCCCAGTATAGCCATTGGTAGATTTTTATTGGATTCGAATAGTATTCCTTTGGATTTGATTTGTTCATTTGTCTGATTGGGTTAACGAAACTAATGGTTTGCTTTCAATTCTATTCGTTTTGTATCTACTCCGAACATGAATTTTTTCATGCTCAATTTAGAATACGATCTTGTTTGGATTTGATTTCGTTATGGTTCATATGTTGTGATTGGAAAATGATTTCAATGAGTTTGGTTGTTACGATCTTGTAATATGTTGTGTCATGTAATCTTCTAAGAACAGGAATACAACTCTGTTCGGTTTCAATTTTGAAAGAACTACTATGTTTCGTATGAAAACAATGCTCTCAGTTAAGCCTGTGCAAATGCGCCCGAATCGTGGAATGGTTTTGATTCGTAATAACTACATTAAAACCTTTACTGTTTGATTCTCTCTTATTCTGATTGGATTATCCTATATCTTGAGTTGGAAAGATTGTTTTATGAGATGGGTTCATATTTTAATTGTTGTTCTGTTTGATTTTAAATTTGTAAAACGAATTGGTCAAGTCCGATTATAATTCGTTTAAATGGAACGATTTTGATCAAAGTTAATCGATCTTGTTTGCCCAGTTTGCAATAACAAACGACCAGATAATTCTTACGAATTATGTTACCAATTAATTGATCCTATTATGATTTCATTTGAATTAATTTTCGCGCCATCTTGAGTCGATCCACTCGTGGCATGAGCCTTTTGCTATGACATTACAGTTGTAACGATTTGATAACGATCTTTTTTGGATTCGATCGTATCTCCTGTTGGTAAGGCAACATAACAATTTCCTACAATTTGTTTTGATTATGTCAGTTTCAAATTGATATCAAACGATTTCACAACTTTTGGATTATGATTATGTTCACTCGATTTTGTGGTGACAAAAGAAACAGAGTACGCGTATCTCTATAGTCATTTAATTGATTTGGATCCTATTTGATTTTGAATGGTATAATAACTTCAAATTGAATGATTCGTTTTCAAATAGCTATTGGATGTTAATTGAATTTGATTCTTTAAAAGATTTTTAATCGATTTTAATGTTGATTCTGTGTCTTATTTAGACCAGCTACAGAATCGCAAGATTCTGTAGCTAGTCTATAGGATTAGATTTTTATCATTTTATTAATAAAGAATCCTTCTTACTTCTGTGTCTTATTTAGACCAGCTACGGAATCGCAAGATTCTGTAGCTAGTCTATAGGATTAGATTTTTATCATTTTATTAATAAAGAATCCTTCTTACTTGTTCATTTTTGGCCCTTTTCAGGTAAATTTGAAGTGCATGGGACATGATGGACAGGCTAGGGGAATATTTGTGTATTTTAGTTTTATTGTAGGTTCCTAGTTTAGTTAAACTGGGATATCTGCCCAGATTTATGTAAACAGTTATGATAACTTCCACAGGGAGGTTTTACCCTGTGGAAAACCTATAAATACTTATTATTTTTGTAATAAGGATCATCCTCACTTGTGGGAGAACTAGGCTATGGATTCCTAATACATACTGAGATAGAAGTTGATGTTCTGCTACAGCTTTCACTTTCATAATATCAATTTTTTGTTTCAAGTTTATGCATGTCATTAGCAATTGATTATAGAATACTTTTGCTATCATAGTCTTTTGCAGAATGATGTGATTTAATTAATATGATCCATGTCTGATTTCTTTCAACATTTAAAAACACAACAATTATTTTATTCAGTTAATGAATGACAGATTTCTCTTCTTCATCAATTGAATTATTTTGTATAAGTCTTTTCATACGGGTTTATCTAACTGTGGATATTTATAAATCATATGATTGTTGTGATGTTTATGTCTTGTTTGTCCTGCAATCACACTTGAAGAGCACTGCAGCTATCGTTTATGAGAAGCTCCTGGATAATTCGGTGCAGGTTTCCTCCCTCCTATCAGCTAATACAGTCATCATACATAGGACAAATCTGGAGCATTTCTCCAAGTCAGTTTGTAATTTATTTTCATTAATTAGTTAGTATAATATTAGTAGTTTAGTTATATATATGTTTAGTTAGATTTGTAGTTAGAATTAGTATATTAGTTTCTTAGTTTAGTTAGTTTTTTTGTGTTATTTCTGCTCATAAAATTATAAAATCTACAAAAACATCTTTCTCTGTCTTAGGGAAGAATATAAATCAGTTTTCCAGGTTTTATTTAAATCTGTAAATTGTAGATATTGTACATTTTGTAAATAATTTATATTTCAGTGAATAGTTAGATAGTTAATGTGTTAGAGTTAGTATAATATTAGTTAGTAGATTGTATATATAGAATAGTTAGATTAGTTAGTTTGTTTAATAGTTAGTTTTAGTTAGATTAGTTTATTAGTTAGTTTTATTTATTTTTAGTTAGATTAGTTATTGTAGATTAGTTTTCTTTTTGTTTTCTTAGGACCTTAGATCGGCCAACGGAGCCGCTAAAACCGTCAGGGTGGTTCATTCCAAACAGCTTGGGTTATTAGACAACCCCGGACCAGTTCCACTCTTCCAGTTGACGGACGGTCGATTTCGCCCGTCAACAGGTTCTTATATGTATAGGTTTTTTGACATTCCTGTTTATTGTAAAAAGGACTTGAGAGACTCATTATAATCATATTCTGGAAAATGAGCACAACCATCACATCTCTTCTTAGAGATAAGCTTCCACCATTATAGAAAGCTTGTTTTTCGCTCCATTTTATAGTTTCATCTTATTTCCTTATTGAATAGAAACCAATTTCATTGTATATCTATTATTATGTGTTAATCATATTTTGATAATAATATGTATTCATTTCATTCTTCTCATAAAATATGGATCCCACTCATTTTCAAAATTATATGATGTTGGAATTAACTTCCAATTTGGGATTATAGCATGAAAACTCAAATCCTTACTATTTTCAACCCAATGGTCAAGTCAAAGGCATAAAAACATTTTTGACAATGATGTTTCGTAGGATGATAGGGGATTCACAAATAGAATTGGCATACGATTCTTTTTTTTCCATTATAGGCATATCGATCCTTGGTCAAAACAACCATAGGTTTTACACCATTCCAACTGGTATATGGTTTAGAAGTCGTGTTGTCAATTGAATGCAAAATACCATCCTTGAAACTAGTTTTCGGATTACTTCCCAATACCACCACCGAGGAAGAATGTATTTTGTACTTGACATGATTATATGAAACTCATAATGATGTCGCTCTAGATAATGAAACCCATAATAAACATGTCAAATATCAAAATGATAAAACTGTTAGACCTCATGTTTTTTCTGAAGGTGACTTGGTCATGGTGTATGATCAAGATCATGAAATATTGGGGGCAGGTAAATTCGAGCCCATGTGGCATGGCCCTTATATCGTTAAACGTGTATTAGAGAAAGGTTCCTATGCATTAGTGGATTATGATGGGATTCCTTTAGGTGAGCCTTAGAATGGGATTTACCTAAAGAAGTACTATGCCTAGATTCATTCTACATAAGTGATTTGTATATATTATACCACAGTTTGGTGTGTTATTATCACCTTTTTTCAATGATTTATTTCTACTTCTTGTATTTCATTATGCTTTGTTTTCATATTTTGGCGTTCCCTTCACCTTATGTTGGATTTTCTGATGGTGCTAACCGCAGTACTTAGAACCTTTCTCCTACTTCATGGGAAATCTACACGCCTACTGATGAGTTGATAAATCTACATGGTATATCTCTTGGTCGTGCAACTAATAATATCGTGGAATACAACACAGTTATTGAAATATTGGTTGAATCCATCTCACCTGGAATTCATGTCTTAGTTGTTCGAATTGACTCTCAAATTGTGGTACTGCAATTAAGTAATGTTTATTCTATCATAAGTCCTACTCTTTTATGAGTATATTTAAGTGTCCGTCTCTTGGAAAGAGAGTTTGACTATATAGAGTATCAACACATTCCAAGAAATCAAAATACATTAACATATTCTTTACTTGATTATGTATTATATAGACATTTGCAACATTTGTAAAATTCACATATGCATTTTGCACCAAATAGAACAGAAGTAGAAATTGTCGTATATTAATTTTTCAAAAAGTTTTACAAAATGTATTGGGACAACACAAATCCTATAGATTTTAGATCAATACATTTATATAACCAAACAAATCAAAGGATCATATTCATCTCTAGTTCCATGATGCTCATGGTAGCATACTATGGTCTGAGCCACTCATCAAAGAAAATGAGTTATGTGTCTGGATACTCCCGCAGTGTGTCGCTAGTACCGTCACGGTAGATCGTCAATATGAATATCTGGTATACCCAAGATCAACCCATGAAGGTTGTGTTATGTTTCCTAGAGCTCCTCTACTGCCTCATGATCATAAGAAACCATTGCACCCTGCTTGCCTCGCCTCTGTATCAGGAAATTCCCATATGGTATGCTTGGACCAATATCTACATGATGAAAACAAAATTAGTCTCAATACAACCAAAACATTTAAAATTTTAAAAATTAAAAAAAAAATAGTTTATTTTTACCTGAATCGTTCCACTGGTACCCCTCTGGAAGGCCTATGTCTAGATCTCCTCGAAAATCCATTCTTGTATATGTGTAGTATTCGATCGTGATGAGTTGTTTCTTAAGCCATTTGAAGAAGTTCTCATCATACGAAACTATTGGGCCGCCACCATGGCGTTCCACCATGTCCACCCACCTCTTTATATGAGGCTCTTGTGGGTCAAGGTTATCATCCAAATCCATACTCTGCAAATGTAACAATGGAACTCTTGTTGAAGATATTACACACTCACCTATAATTATTTTCCTAAGTTTTACAATCCAATGTTGAGAACTCTTCCTTAGATGAGAATATTCTCTCTAGAGAATATTCCCCTACAAAATAGGATGTTCATCTTCAGTTTAGATTTAGTTACACTTAGTCAGACTAGTGGAAGTCGTGACTCGGTTAACTGATGATTACATGGATTATTTACCTAGGACTAGGTGGCAATTTACTCCAATGTCTTTCAATGAGTGTCTATATCTCCCTATATCACTACTATCGCACAATGGTTACTCATTTATCCTATATCTATTGTAAATTATTCGCTCTTTGAGTGTGGAATATGGTTAATGAAAATTCTTTGTTCTCACTCTCTCGTTTCTCTCTTCTATCATTTTTCTACAAAATATGTATGTCATTTGCTAGCTATATCTTATATGTGCATGTTCATTCACATTTACATGGTATCAGAGTCGACATATTGCTAGGAAAAAGACACACCGAACTCTTTTTGCAAGTAATGAAGATTAAAGAATTCAGAAAAGATGGATTATTTTTTGACAATAATTCTCACGCCTCATAACTATTTGGAGTGGAAGCCAAAATTTTTGCTTGAGCTTAGATGCAGAGGATTGTACCAAATAACTATGGAAATGGAAGTAGAGTTTGATTCTGTCGATGAGAAAAATGACTTTCTTCATAGACAAGATATGGCCATAGGATGTATCCTCTGGTTTGTTTCTCGTAAAATTCTCCACCAAGTATATGATGACTCACAAGACTCAACTCCAAATTAATTATGGACTATAATGGAGGTTCTATTTAGGAATAAAGAAGATTGTGAAGATTGCATGCAGGAGATTGGGAAGATAGAACCATAAGAGAAACCATCAGAAGATCAAGCCTCTTATTCTAAAGAGTCTTTTACACATGTTTTTGCACAAATGCGTGTTCCATTAATTGCAGATGATGTCTACTCCATTTCATATTTGTTTTCTGAATTTCATGTGGAATATATATTGCATGCATCTCAAGAGTCATTGCTGGATTACTGAGAGGGGGGGTGAATCAGTAATAGAGAAATTTAATCCTTTTTCACCATAAAATGCAAGTGTTATATCAATGTAGCTTTATCATCCAATAGTTTCAGAGTAAATAAACAATGAACAAATGAGAAATCACACACATACATAGTACACCAGTGTTTTACATGGAAACCCAAAGCAGGATAAAACCACAGAATAATTTTTCTTATATGTCTTTAAGAATTACATTCATTGGAAGCACCAACTTCCTTTGTTTTCTAGCTGCAACTGGAAGGAGGCTTGAACCCCCTAGTTTCTCAAGATACAACCTGAGGGAATATTCAACTCCCTAATTCTATGGCTACAACCAGAAGGAGGCTACAACCCCCTATGTTCTACGGATACAATTGGAAGGTGGCTACAACCACCTGTCCTTTCCCTATCCAACCACCCTGAAATATAAGTAGAATGATGGAACCATTGTCACACTATCACTGTGAGATATATTGTCATAAAATTGTACCAATCAACCTCCACCAAACAACCTGTAACAACATGTACCAGTAATTTGTGCCAACATGTACCATACATCAACCTGTACCTCAACTTGTACCATAAACAAATGTATCAACCATGCACCAAACCTATACAAATAATGTTAAGACCTAAATAGTGGCACATTACCCATTAATTGGGGCATATTACATTAGTAATTTTATTTTATTTATGTCGTCTTGGGTCCATTAGTTTTAATTGTACCTCCCAGTCTCCTATATACACCAAGGAGACATTTTCATTTGGAATCATCTTGTATTTGGAAATTTGTGTGGTGTATAAGGAGGTTTCCCCCTCGAAGAGGATTATTATCTGAAATTCTATCTTTTTCAAGGCATTGAGTACTTATTAAGAGGATTTTCTATGCTATCTTGATATTTGGATCTTAACATTTGGTATCAGAGCTAAGATATGATATTTTTGGAAAACAAGAATATGCAATGGTGAAGGTGCTCAAGGCGTTTAGAACATATGTCTTGCACTCCAAAATAATTGATTATGTACCAACAAATGGGATTAACGATTTCTTGGTTCATCTAGACAGTGATGGAAGAAGAGGTAGATGGTTCTTAACACCAACCATCTACCTCTTCTTCCATCATTGTCTGGCTGAACCAAGATATCTTTAATTGCATTTGTTGGTACATAAGCAATTATTTTGGAGTGAAATACATATGTTATGAATGCCTTGAGAGCCTTCACCATTGCATAAGATTTTTTTGCAAGAATATCATATCTTAGCTCTAATACCAAATGTTAATAACCAAATATCAAGTAACCAAATATCTTAGCGTTGATTATTATTCTGAGGTTTTTCTATGATAAAAAATCTAAAAAATAAAAAAAACATAAAAAAAAAAATCTTAATAAATGTTCTTAACACCAACCATCTACCTCTTCTTCCATCACTGTCTGGCTGAACCAAGATATCTTTAATCCCATTTGTTGGTACATAAGCAATTATTTTGGAGTGCAAGACATAAATGCCTTGAGAGCCTTCACCATTGCATATTCTTGTTTTCCAAAAATATCATATCTTAGCTCTGATACCAAATGTTAAGATCCAAATATCAAGATATCATAAAAAAAAACTTTAAAAAATAAATTTTTCTTAATTTTTATTAAGAAAAAAATTTTATTTTTAGATTTTTCTATAATAAAAAATAAATAAATAAATAAAAATTAAAAAAAAAAATTATAACTTTTTTAATTTTTATTTTATAAGATATCATAAAAAAAAAACATTAAAAAATAAAATTTTCTTAATTTTGATTAAGAATTTTTATTTTTTTTAGGTTTTTCTATGCTATCTTGATATTTGGTTCTTAACAAATAACCTGTCACAACAACCTGTCCAAAAAACCTATCAAAACAATTTGTCTCATCAATCTTATCAACCAAATCAAATCTACTCACCAATATCAATCACCAAGACAACTATCAACCATATCCACAATATCACCAATATGTGCATCAACCAAGCATATCACAACAACTCATAATCATGACCAATATCAATATGTGCTTCTAATAATATACTAAGACAAGTATGCTACATCATCCATAAACCATGTGTCAACAATAATACTAACAAGTACCTCCAACCATGTACCAAGTATGTACCAATCATGCATCAACTACACATCAACTATGACTCATCAAAATGTACCAACATCATCAACTATACACCTCATGTATGTGCCAACTCATCAACTACTTGTCTCAACCATGTACCTAACATGTACCTCAACCAAAAATTTCCAAAATCCCTCATCAATTTCATCATCCAAATCTGATCTGATCACATATACCTCAAACACTATACCACAATATTGTACCTCAAACCATGTGCTAGAACCTCACTTTTATACAACCTCTATCTGTACCAATAACTTCAGGAAAATCCCTCAAAAATGAATCAATTTAAACTTCAATAGATCTTCCTCAGATCAAATCTACAGCAAGCCATAAACTCCCAACATGGCATCCAACATATTTACAAGGAAAACCCTCAACTTGATTCATAAATTCAACACTACACATATCAAAACCATACCTTTTTTTCATCTTGTAGCGTTATGTTGTCGCGTTTTTTCTGCCACGAATCAACTACCACGATTTTTCCATCGCACTTTTTCTGTTGTGGCATTTCTACCGCACTTTTCCTGTTGCAATTTTTCTACTGCACTTTTTATGCCTCACTTTTCCTTCCACACTTTTTCTTCCACAGTTTTCCTGCCGCATTTTTTCTGCCGCACTTTTCCTGCCGCACTTTTTCTTCCATAGATTTTGTTCCGTACTTTTTTTGCTGCAATTTTTCTCTACCAATAATACCTGCCCAAATAACCTTTCACAAAAATAGATATTCAATGATATTCAAGTGTGTTTTGAATGAGAGACCCTTTCCTCTTATTTATACTTTTATGTATCTTCCTCAAGGGGTTACTGTTACACGTCAAAATTTCTCACTTCGATAATGTCTCATTATCATTGTCGCAAGTGTCACAAAAGTCATATTTGTGTCCTGCATATGTCGCATTGCATATGACATCATAAGAACACTTGGTACATCCTCTAATACTTGTTAGAAGAGGAAAACATGTTATTTGGAAAACTTTACAAACTTTTACCTTGAAGAATAATCATCTTAAACAATTTTTTGGAGATTAGCACTCCCCTATCCACATGCAGGGAGCGTTAACGCTCCTTTCCCTCTTAGTAGAGAGAAATATAGCGCTCTATTTCCATCTTAAAAGAGCGTCGATCTGTTGAGATAATCTTGGGGAAGAATCCCCCTTATCTCTAAGGACAGCTAAGAAGCATCTGAGTTATTTTGGCTCAAATCCAAGCTAAAGGTTGGATCTAAGGGAAATCCCACAAATGGTGGAGTCATATCCTCAACTTATTCCAAGAATATCTAAGCTGGTTGAGCCTCTCAAAGCCTATATAAGGAGGCATTATCATGGTGAAAGAAAAAATAATATCAGTGAAAAGTATCGTCATTCTAGTCGTGGATCTTTCGAGCAAGGGGTTGGAAAAGGAGGACTTCATGAGGTTGTCGCATATGCATCTATAGATTGTAAGTACCTTGCTATGCTCTCATTAATATATATGCTTGGCCTGTTTCCTTCAAGTTTGTGTATGTTTGCATGGGCTTGTCTCTTCTTAATAAATGTAGCTTAAACTAATCTTGGTAGAATAGGAAGCATGCATTGTCTTTGTTGTCTATTGAATTACAGAATTCATTAAAGGGATTGAAGATCAAGTTCAACCTGGACCGAGCAAGGAAAAACTTTAGAAAAAGGTACATCATGCTTTATTCTTCTTTTCCTTTGACTAGTTTAGCTATGGGAGCTTTGCTCTACCATCGACCATAACAAAATATCAAAACTGAGTATTTATACTCAGAACAACTTTCCCTCACCAAGAGCGTGACCTGGCTACTACAAGCAAAGATTTGTGTCTACATCTTCTTTTGTTAGTTTGTACATTCATTCTTCTATCAGATGCGAGTTCAGATTAGTATGGGCTTTGCAGGAAAGTTCGTTGACAGGGGAACTTTGGACTGAAAGTCTGCTTCCATGGCCAGTTATTCCATGCTTTCTATTTATGTGGTGAAACGAGGTTTCAACCACATTCCCCAATTTCATTAACTACTTTCATTGGGATTAGGAAAATACCTGACACTCCTGAATGTTCCAGGTGAGCTCACGACTCCTTTGAGTCAATTCTGGTGCCTCGAGGCCACGCAGATCTTTCTCTGTGACCAACTCGGGCGCTTCAACCTTTTTCTCAGCTCCTTTTTATCACCCCACATGACCTCGGGCCATGACCTTATGCATTCCCATATGAAATTTTGGTGTTTCTCCTATCGAGAGTCTTCACTCCCCTTGATTTCAAATATCTCAATGTTCTATCCCACGAAATGACCCATCTAAATCGACGGTCGAAATTTCTTTGATCTTGATGCCTAGGATCATTTCTTTCAAAAAAATCAGTTGCCCGCTGCTTGATATGCACTTTATACCAAAAAATTGGATTACACACATCCCCTTGCTTTACATCCCTGCTTCCATATGACCGCAGGCTATGATCATGGGCCCAACTCTTAGGCTCGTCACGATTTCTCATTTCGAGAACTCATTTCATGCTCCAAGCTCAAACCTCTGATTCGTGAAATTGCAATCTCTTGTATCAGGTGCCACACGTCTCCTCTAATTGGATGGCCTAGAAGAATATCAGCATTTCGGGAACCGGGGCTTCGCGCCTTGCTCCATGTTGAAACCCCTGAAACGCGAAATCATGATTTCGCTTATCTATTTCCACGTGCTTCCCTATTTGGATGACTCAAATCATTTCCCGAGTCCTCATGACTCTTCCTTTTGACTAATCCATCATGTGAGTCATCAAAATGCTAATCTTACACCAAGTGTCCTTCCCGAGATCGGCAGCTAGGATTGGACTCAGGATTTCAGAACTATGACTCTATACTTCATGAAACTCTATGATCCTGATCACCTGATGGGCATCGATCTGATCTTCCTAATGGGTTTTTTTCATTGAAAGTCAATCTTGCTCGCTTGCTTGATTTAATTCCATACCAACCCACTCTAAGTGTTTTGCTTGTGCTAATGGTTGTGATTTATGTAAACAATTACCTAGATGAATGACTGAGGGCCGGGGAAAACAAATTATCAGTGGCAGAGTTCAAGAGATAAGTGATTTTCCTTTAGAGAAAACAGGTCAATCAAACAGACAAAGGCAGACAGAAGAAAAACTACAAACCGAGAGGAAAACTTACAATCGGGTCTACAAAAGGAGGAGAGCTAGGAAAAAATATAGACTTAGGTAGAAACAAAAAACCCTTAAGGTTTTGACAAGTTTATGTGATAACAAAATGCATGTGTGATTGGACATGGAGAAGAACTATTTCCTATCTTGTTTCATGAATGTTTTTGTAATGAGTAAGAGTTATTTAATCTATTGTCAAGTTATTTGGTGCAATATTTTATTGTTCTTTACTTTAATGATGAAGATGAATCATTGTGTTATCATGTGATGGATGATTAAAGTAGGTGGATTATTATTCTTGCCTTTGTTTTATCACATATGTGTTTTCTTTCTGATAATTAGTATCTCATACAGTAATTGGATTCTCACATGGTTAATGTATTATTACTAGGAATGTGGTATAGAATTTTCATTTGCATGCTTGAGTAGCGGGTTATCCCAAGCTCAACGTCTTCTCTAGTAGTTAAACTTAATTCTATTTTTTTGCCAAGTTGGTTTATATCTGATTATAATATTACTTTGGTCCCATCTAAGAGAAAATACAAAAAGAGAAATTCCCAACTGAAGGAGACGCCTTCGCAAGAGAATGTAAAGCCCATCGATTCATTGGTCGGATTGCGAGATCTGGAAAACCATTCCACCATTAAACATTGTAGAGTCTAATTGGGCTTCTATGGGGGGTTTGGTTCCTGCTATTAAACTAAATGGATTTAGGACCCATCAACAGAAATAGCACTAAAAGTAGGGCCTGAAGAATGAATGGTTGAATATACATTTCATGTAATATTTCAGACAGCCTGTAGATTCAAAACAACCCACTTGCATGGCTAGTCATTCCCAAGATAGCCCACACATGATGAGAACTTCTGAAATGAGTAACTCACCCCAGCTCGAGGAAGAACCTTTGTACCCTAACATACCTTATGCTCTTCCTCACAAGGAAGAAAATCAATTCAGAAGAATCATATGAGCATACGCCTGATAGATTGGTGCATTGTCCTTAGCTCTGATACTCCCTCAAATAAAACAACAAAGTAGACCAGTGGTTAGTACTCTCGACGAGGTTTCCTTGCACTCGGTAGAAGACTTAATATATTTCACAATCACTAAAATCCAAGATCCTCTTGATCCGATACCCAAAACACCAGCCGACGATGTCTCTGAACCAGGCAATTTTTTGAAACAGGAGGAGTTTAACTCAGGATCTGAAAATATGGAAGGAAACAATGACCATAATGAAGAAAGGGGAAACCCACCACTAAAAAATCAACCCTGGTTGGCCAGAGATGCTATGGCCCTCCCGGGACCAGGCCATAACCTTCCCCAACATCCAGAGTATTTACTTCCTAAGTTTGACCCAGAAACCTTAGGATTACCTGAAGATCATATCAAGAATTTTATACTAGCGATCAGACTTATGAACATCCAGCATGAAGACGTAGTTCGCAGGTTGTTCCCCTACACTTTTGAGAACTCATCCTACACATGGTATTTTAACCTACCTATCGTATCCATAACTAGTTGGACAAAGTTTCAAAAAGATTTTTTAGATAAATGTTTTGAAGAAACCACTATAGGATCTCTGATGGCTGACCTTTTTGGAGCCACCATGAGTTCAAAAGAGAAGGTTAAATATTTCAATTAAATATTCACAACCATATTAAACAAATTCCATCCCGAAGACAAACCAACTCAGGAGTTGAAAATCAAACTTTATGCGAATGCTATCCCAGCTTCTATTTCCTTCTTTGTGAAGAGGGTTGCCAAATGAACCTTAGCTGAGAATTTGGAAGAAGCTAAAATGATAGAATTTCAGATGAAAGGGTGTAAAAAAGATCGGGTCTCTTTAGTTAAGAAAGAAGTTCAAACTCCTCCCAGGAGAGGACTCCTTCTGACTAGACCACCAGGGAAACAAGAAGAACAGACTCCCAACAAGGGTAATGGAGACTTAGAATATCTACAACGCATGGTTAAGAAATTATCGAACGAGATAATAGACATGAAGAGAAACACAGGGGAAGGAAACCAAGTCCAAAGGCCCTATAAACCTTTCTTTAAAAGGAACCAACCATTCAAGGCAATTGAACCTCCCCCAACTAACTTAAATGTTGATTTAGGAAGTGTGTCATCTGATTCTTTTTGTTCTTATCACCAAGAAAACCACTCTGAAAGTTGTTTCCCTCAGTGGGTCCATGCCATGAATTTGATGGCCAACCAGTTTCTAGGTGACATCTCCTTGACCAAACAACCAAGCAATTTAGTTATGAATGTTGATGATCAGGAAGAGATTGATCCACCAGAAGATACAACCATGATGATATGGGATCCTAACCTAATCATGCCTTCCGATGACCTATTTGAGTTTCAAGAACCACCCGCAAAGGTCTCGGTTGTGCAAATGAGAAGTAAGGATCCACCTATCTCAAAAAATACTCTTACTACTTGAACGTCAGGGGAAAGGTCAACTCCTGATCACCCAAAAGTACCTTTTTCTCCCTGTAAAAACCCCATTAGTATTCATACCCAAGAATCACCCAAACTGGAGTACAACGTAGTTGAAAACTTGAAGAAGTTGAAGGCTAATATATCAGTTATGGATATATGTAGAATCCTGTAGCAAAAAGATTTCCTGCTACAGGATTTGAGATCAATTGAAAACCCTATGACAAGCAATGAACAACAAAGAAATCTAATCCCCACAGATATGGTGAATAAACCAACTGTAAACACATGTACGGAAGATAAGAAGGGAAAACCTTTTGTCCCACCTTTCCTTTTAACGTTTGAAGTTTTCAACAGAAACCTCCACAATTGTTTGGTCGATTCAGGAGAATATTCCAATGTTATGCCTTTGTCTATCTGTAAAAAACTAAACGTAGTTCCTCTAAAGAGTGATAAAAATGTAATACAACTAGACAGAACCCAGGTGAAAGTCATGGGAGAACTTAAATATGTAATGATTAGGATAGCGACACATCCTAAGTTTGTACAAGTGATTGACATCATTGTAGTAGATATCCCAGAAGCTTATGGATTGTTATTAAGCCAAGATTGGTCTGAGAAATTAAATGGATACTTTAGTATATAATGGGAACACCTTTGGATATTGCTAAAGGGATACAAAAATATGATCAGGATCGATAGGGAAAGGTATCTGAAACATACTTTCACTGACTTAGAAACCTTGAACTAACCCTCATCGACAGATTTCCCCATGCTAGGCAATTATTCCTACAACTCCTACTTCGGGAAATTTTCCCCTCTCTTATTCGATGTCCCTATATTGGCAGTAGGCCGAGGTAGAAAGAAGGATGATCATGGGGAAAGAAAGCATGCAGAAAGTAAAGTAACAACTGGAAGGAAACACAGCATGCGTGCCTGCAAGGAAACATGAACAAGGAAAGCGACAGCTGGAAGGAGGAACAACACGCGCGCATGGAAGGAAGACCTAATTTTGGTAGGGTTATGGTTTTGGTAATATATTGTAAATGGTTGAAGAGCCTGAAATGTATAAATACAGATACATAGGTATCATAAGGTTCCCCCTTTTTTCTTGGTATGCATTATTATTACATCATAGATATGTATGAGTGAATGAGAATTGTAATGTTGTTATGTACTATTTTGTAATTTGTTGAGCTAGAGGAGATGAGGGAAGGTAGATCTTGAGGATTAGATCATAGGCTAAGGATCCTGGTGCAATCTATTTCGCCTCTTATAGATCATACCCATCTGAGGAGAATTGTAAGCGCGCGACATTGTAGATGCAGAACTACCATAATAAAAGATCCAAGAGCCAAATCTTTGTGGACATAGCCCAAGAGGGGGTGAACCATGGTAACATCTATGTAATGTGATGAATGCATGCATATATTTATCATATTTTCAGTAGTTATTTGTTGTGCTTAATGAATGAATGATTTATTACATTGCTTGCTTAAATGTTGTTGCGATATTGAGGGAATAAGCTATGAAGGTTATTGCATAGTCATGAATAGAAGTAGGTTTCAATCGCAAGTTATAATAAATGGTTCAGAATATAGATCCCATATCTCTCTCTCAGTCCTAGGATGTAAATGCATGAGTCTTACAACCACCCATTAATGCTATCTCGGGTGAGACTGTGTGGCGCATTATGTATGTTGCGTTGCCTTCTAGTTTACCAGGAGGGCCAATAGTTTTAGAGGATTTTGTTGGAAACCCAAAAGACATGAACCCTAGGTCAATATCTCATATGGTAGAGAAGGAAGAATAAAAACCCAACAAATGGTTTCATTTTCGTTGGAAGGAACAAAGGAGGATTGAGTAGATGAGATAGGTGGAGCGGGAAATGAGAAAAGAAAAGAAAAGAGAAATGAGCCATTAGAAGGGGATGTTGAGACCGTGGAACCCCACAAAAGCAGAAATCAAAACTTGTTTGAGAACCAAAGAGCTAGAGTTTCATAGAAACCCTAGAATAACAACCCAAAAATATCTGGACAAATACGTGTTTACTGATTTACACGAAGTCTTTTTTTGTGATTTTCTGAATCTATTGCAAGAGTGGATACTAAGGTTGAAGGATAACCATGCAATGAATTGGATTCGATGGTTAGAGTGGACCCTAGTATATATTGAGCAGTTATAGCAGGTGAACAAAAAATTCACCCACACAGTAGACTTTTGGCTTGATAATATTGTGGCAGGGTTCATAACAGAGTTTGTAGTTGACACGGCGAAGTCATACAACGCAGCAGAGAAAGAATTTCTATGCATACCTAGAGGAAGGTACATTTGATCATTGTATACTTTTATTAAGATACTTCTATATAAAAAAGGTGTAATGACAATGGAATCAGATAGCTAAACTTCCCTGCGTGCATGGGGGAAGGGGGGAAGCACTGACAGAGAAAGGAGAAATGGAAGGAGGCAACGATACGGGAAAGAAGGAGGAACCCTTGGAACTGACCATGATGGATGACGACTAGATCTGGTGGATCTTGGAGACAACTGTAAAGATGCATAGCGGAGCACCCTACCAATACAAGGTGAATACCAAGAAGAGAGCTATAGCCGCAAGGAAAGGCTTGGTGAGTGATGAGGAAGAGGTAGAGGATATCTGAGTTGTGGAGAAGATTGAGAAAATCCTGTGCACAACATATGAGAGGAAGATGAGAGATCCAAGAGTGGGAGGAGAAGGCAATCATCCTATCCATATTAATGTTAGTGTGGAACCCATAAACCCATGTGCGACTAATACACCAAAGAGAACACCATCATTTAGAAAATCGTAGTTCGGAGGAAGGCAAGTATCTACACCACGTGGAGGAGGTAGTAGTTCAGTATTCAAAATGCCAGGACATGATCCTACCATCAGGTTACCAGAATTTCTGGGAGAAGAAGCAGAAGACCCTGAGAAACACTTGTTCATTTGTGCAAAGATCTAGGAAGCAAAACAGATCACTGATGAAGATACCAAACTCACGCAGCTAGCTATTATGCTAAGAGACCGTGCACTAGATTGGTAAATGAATCTAGACACAAACAGTCCCCTTGGGACAACAAGGACACTGACAGACATTGAGAATTTATTGATAAATGAGTTCCAGAAGTTGATCTCAGAGGATCAGTACATGAATGAGATGATCAAAATAATATAAAAACAAGGAGAGTCTGTATGGGAGATTGACCATAGATTCAAGCGACTGAAGGGACAGTTAAAATATCTCATGAACGATATGCAACATCAACACTTGTTTGTCAATTCACTACTCCCACACATAAAATACCCTTTACAACAATAGAATTTTCAAATGCAGGTGAAGGCTCTACAGGCATCCTTGCAACTAGAAGAAAACTAGTACTAATAGACAGACCCAGCTATTGAAGAACTGAAGGAGGATTTGAAGAATCTCACGTTTCAACTGAACCAGAATAAGAACAAGGAAAAATGAGAATTTGTTTGGTGTACCATGTGCAGGACGGAAAGACACCAAAAGAACGAATTCCAAACGTTCGCGTAGTATATGGCAGCAGGAATGTCGAATCCATTACCAATGGGAGGATTATGGTGTGAAATATGTAAGAAACTAGGTCATGACCCTTATCACTACACGATGATGTAGAAATACTAGACAATCCAAAAGAGTTCATATTGCACCTTTTTCAATTTAGTGGGCCACGACGATAAAGATTGTAGAACTATGGAGTTGATGCAAGAAAGGACATCAGATGCATATAGGGTACAGGCCGAAATGATGACTAGGCAAGCAACACCACAGTTCAATCAATTCCCAAATCCATACAACACTATGCAACAGTAGTATAATACTATGCAACAACCATACAATAACGCACAACCGCAGTACAACCCAACATAACCTTAGTACAATACCACGCAGTATAATCAGGTGCCTTAGTATAACACGTCAAGAGGTGATCGAGCAGGCTATAGAGGAGGAGGACAAGTCAGAGGAGGTAGAGGACCAGTCACCTATCACAATTGTCAGCAACCAAGACATTATGCAAGGGAATGTCCACTTCCACCATCAACTTGTATGTATTTTCGTGCATCGGACCACAATACAGAGGAATGTCTGACACTACTAGTGAAGATTCAAGAAAAGAGGAACCACAACAACCAAAATGTTCAGTGGATTTTAGCTAAAGCAAGGGATGAAGGACGAAACATCAACATAGTTACCTGTAGAGGAGATAAAACAAGAACTGACGCAGTTTGACAAGAACCAATGTAGAACCAATGGGTAAAGAAGAACACTGAACCCAAGAAGAAGTTTGACACGCAGAAGGAAAAGGATATCTTTAAAGAGGCCAGACAATAATTTCAAAAGGAGGGCACAACGTTGACTTCAACTGTGCAACATAACAACGAAGTACCAGAATATGAGATGCCTCCATCATTGGATCATACCAACTAAATGCATCCCACAGGACAAGTCAGTACAATCAAAGGCTTTTTGCAATCATGTGTAAAAGTATTAAGTGGTCCATCATCTGTGAAAATATTGCAAAATATACTAGAAAAGTGTAGCAGCGAGATGGAACAAAAGCTAGAACCTAAAACAGTTAATCACCTACACAAAAAAAGAAGAACAAGTAGGAAATTTATTAGGGATTTCAATATGGGAGACATTATACTAGATCTAGGATCTGAAGTGAATGTATTACCAAAGAAGACATGGAAATGTATGGGAGAGCCAACAGTAGTATACTCACTTGTTCAATTGAAACTAGAAAACTAGCATAGATTCCTACCAATCGATAGACTAAAAGGAGTGACCATAGACCTTGATGGAGTACGAACTAAAGTAGAATTTGAAGTCATTGAAATAGTAGATGATACAACACCTTACCCAACATTACTTGGTCTGGATCGGGCATTTGACAACCAGGCCATAATCAATTTGAAGACCAACAAAATGACATTTGAGTCTGGATAATACAGGGTCATCACGCCATTAGACCCATTAGAAGGGGAGAGGTTTGTAGAACCTACTTGCCTAGACTTAGAGGAAATCATCCAGTTGTACAGAAAAACTGCACAGGATGAGGATTACGTAAACCCAACTAAAAACGAGGTACTTAGTTGGTGGAGCATCACTTCATGTACAACAGACTCAAACACCAATTTAGAGAAATGGCAGCAGAGGCTACATGAAGTATCCACGCGAAGATATGCAAGAATAGACCGCACAGTAAGATGGATAGGCACAGAAATTAGGGAATCACCCAGTTTCCATGGAATAAATGATTTGGAAACATTCTTGACATAGTATGAAGACGTAGTGTTAGAGAACTAGATATTTTTAGCACTTGACTTATCACTAAATGCCACACCGAAAATATGGTGGGGCACACACAAAGAGACAATTACAGACTAGTACCAATGTAAGCAGTTACTGCGCATAAGGTTTGACATAGAACAGAAAAACAACAAACAGTAGAAATATGAAGGACACGGAGCACCAGCGAAACACTTGGAGGCATGTAGAATGTTGTGGAAAATTACACCACCAGAGGAATGGCCTCCTCACTTCATACATACTCTAGAGGGAATACCAGCAAATTGGTATACGGATCAGGAATTGTGCAAAGGAACTACGACATGGATGACATTGCGACAGGATTTCACAGTCACTTTCTCATTACGACAGGATTGCACAGAGTCGAGGAGGTTCAATATTTGGAAGTATTGAAGGGTTGCCGCAAGGAGTGCATGCAGGAATTTTCCCAAAAGGACTTGGAGATTTTCAAGTAAGCTCAAGAGTGTTAGTGCCTCCAAGTGTTGAGAGGAGACGTAGCAAGTTTGTGTTACGAGCGGGTAAGTTCCGTGAAGAAGAACTTGTTCAAATTCGCAGGAATCATCAAGAAGGAAGAAACAAATGGTCAGAATTCTTTGAGAAGAATTCACGAAGTCACAAGAGCCATCAGATCTTGCCGAGAAGAAGGAAGGAAATCTTTCCTCAAGCGTAATCTCAGCAGAAATCGGGGCCGTAGGATCCAGGTCAGCCAGGGTCATTGGACCGCTCGTGAAATCTCATTTCGAGGTTTCATGAGTTGAAGGGTCAAAGGTTTTGCATTAAGGTTCGTGAAGTCACGAGAGGTGAGTAGCGAAGTGGCGAGTTGATCAGAGCCATCCACACGGGAAGAACATGTGGCATAGATCTAGAGATCTTGCAAATTCGAAGGTTCGCGAGGTGAGGGCCCAAAGGTTGGGTACTCTATATTATGAAAGGCGAAATCCCGAAGGGGAAAAGAGACATGTGTGTGGGGCCAGCTATCGGTGACGTGTGTCGAAGATTCGTGCGTCATCTTTTGAAAGAATTCAACACCCCGTCGACCTCTTGTGTCTTGGGGGTTCATGAGATAAGAGCTAGGAGTTCGACATCGAAACTCATGAAGCAGCGAGAAGAAAAAAGTGCTAGAGTTAGGCCTAGTCGATGGTCATGCACGAAGGGCATTGACAAGAGAAGGAGCGTGCTAGTATCATCATTTCGAGTATCACGAGATTTGGAAGCAAGAGTTGGAAGTTTCAACTCACGAACTCGTGAGTGGCGAGTTGCGACAAGTGTTTAGGCACATCGAAAGTTTGGGTCTCGGAAGGTGAAGAGTTTAATATTTGGGAGGATAAGTTGCGAAGTCGCGAGCTTCAAGATTCCGAAATCACAAGAAACACAACCACATCGTTTGGTCAAAAGAAGGTTGGAATTGAGGCTTCGTGTTCGATCGTGTGAGCTCAATTCGTAAGGACCTATGGAGAAGCATCATTTTTTGTGTGTTGGATTCCCCAAAGAGGAATTGAAGAGTCAATCTGACTCAAGGGCAGGAAGTAGAGAGATCCTATAGCAGACTGCCAACCCGAGGGATGAAAGGGTTTGCATCTACGTCATCTAGTATCAGAGCCTGATTCTTGTTTGTATATTTCAGGCAGGAAAAGCGAGAAGGAATTTCAACCATGCCGCCGAGGAGAAGAGACAGGCAAACACCCGATCTGCCAAAGGATAGGGAGGTGTCAAGAGAAAGAGGTAGGCAGGTGCAAAATCTAGAAGTGGAAAGATATCTGCATGACATTAGCGCCAGACTCATGGATGTGGAAATAAAACAAAGGCGCACAACTAATATTGGAGATGTCAGTGAGTCTCAAAGTGAAGATGATGTTGGACATGAAGAAGAAGAAATTTCAGCAGAAGATGTAGCACGTGAACGCTTGATTAGAGTTGTTGCAAGAATGAGTGCAAGAGCCAAAATGGATATTCCAGTTTATGAGGGAAACTTGGATGCGGAAGAGCTTCTAGACTGGATTAGAGCTCTGGACACATATTTTGACTATGAATATTTTGAAGAAGACAAGAAGGTCAAACATGTTGTCACGAGACTTAAAGGACATGCAGCATTGTGGTGGGATGAACTGCAAGCTGACAGATGCTACCAAGGTAAGCAAAAAATCAAGATTTGGGATACGATGATTGCAAAGATGAAAGCGAAATTCATTCCCAGGGATTACCAAATTACTTTGTTTCGAAGGATGCAGAATTTGAGACAGAAGATGATGACAGTAAAGGAGTACACTGAAGAGTTCTACAGGCTGAACATCAGAGCAGGTCATCGTGAAAGTAATGATGAAAAGGTTTCCAGGTATATGAATGGCCTGAGATATGAAATTCAGGATGATATGAGCATGATGACCATCCGAACGGTGGAAGATGCTTATCAAATGGCTCTAAAGGCAGAATATAAGCTGAGATGAAAACAAGGTCAAAGAGGCCGAGGCAAAATTCAAGCCAGGGGAAAATCAGTTGTCCAAGATAGAAATCAGAAACCTAAGGAAGAATGGAAGAAACCTCAAATTGAGAGAGGTGGAAGCTCATAGAAAGGGAAATATGCTGGACAGAGAAGGCAGTATGCTGATTAGAGAGGAGAGTATGTTGATAACAACATTTTTCCTCGTACTAGAGGTAGAGGAAGAGGAAGAGGTGGAGTGATAACATGCTTCACATGCAGAAAGGTCAGACACAAGTCTTATGAATGTCTAGACAAGAAGAAAGAGGAAGGAGAGACTCACATTACCGAAGAAAAAAGGTGAAATGTTGAGGTAGAGGATGCTGAAGGTGGAAGATCGTTGATGATGTGAAAAGTTATTTTGACACCAGAGAAGGAAGTCAAGAGTTCGGTCCAAAGGAACAGACTTTTTTGGACTGCTTGCAAGGCCAAGGACAGGGTATGAAAGGTCATTGTGGACAGTGGTAGCACAGAAAATCTCGTTTCAACGGAGATGGTAGAAAAACTGGAGCTAGAGATGATTGATCATCCAAGCCCATACAGAGTTTCATGGTTACAAAAAGGACATCAGGTAAATGTCACTAAGCAATGTTTAGTTGAGTTTAAAATAGGAGGGTATAAAGATGAAATACTCTATGATGTTATTCCTATGGATGCTTGTCATCTATTGTTGGGTAGACCATGGCAATATGACAGAAATGTGATTCATGATGGGAGAATGAACACATACACCCTAGAGAAGAATGGGAGAACTCACATGCTATTGCTGATTAAGGACAAAGAGGTAAAACCGGAAGTGAGAAACACTATACTTCTCATGAGTGGGAAGGAACTTCTTACAGAGGTTAAGAAGAAGGAGGAACCGCAATTCATTGTGGTTAGGAAGCCAAATATTGTTTTAACCAACACAAGGGTAGATGATTTACCAGAAGAGGTTTAGGAACTGCTGGAAGAGTTCGTTGACATAGTAGTGGATGAACTATCTCGTTCGTTGCCACCGATTAGAAGTATAAGTCATCAAATTGATCTCATACCTGGAGCCAGTTTTCCAAACAAAGAAACATACAGATTGATGCCACGGGAGAATGAAGAAGTCAAAAGACAGGTCTAGGATTTAATGGACAAAGGGTTGGTGAGAGAAAGCTTGAGTCCATGTGTTGTTCTGACAGTACTCAGTCTGAAGAAAGATGTAGGCTAGAGGATGTGTACTGACTTGAGGGAAATCAATAAAATAACCATCAGGTACAAATTTCCATTGCCAAGGATGGATGATCTGATGGATTTCTTGAGTGGGGCCAAATTTTTTTCAAAGATTGATTTGAAAATTGGTTATCACCAAATCCATATGAGAGAAGGTGACGAATGGAAGACAGCATTCAAAACCAATGAAGGGTTGTACGAATGGCTTGTCATGTCATTTGGTTTAACAAACGCATCGAGTACTTTCATGATATTTATGAATGAAGTCCTGAAGGATTTCATCGAAAAATTTGTCATTGTGTATCTAGATGACATACTGATTTTCAGTAAAACAAAGGCAGAGCATCTGAAACATTTGGCTACAGTGATGAAGAGGTTACAKCAAGAGAAGTTGTTGATAAACATGAAGAAATCCTCATTCATGAAGACAGAACTCATTTATTTGGGTTTTGTTATTTCTGCAGATAAGTTGAGGATGGATCCAGATAAGGTGGAGGTGATTAAGAATTGGACGTCACCAAAGAATATCTTTGAAGTTCGAATTTTTCACAAATTGGATAGTTTCTACCAAAAATTCATTAGGAATTTCAGTGGAATTAGTGCACTGATGATGGACACAGTAAAGAAGAGACACAAATCTTTTCACTGGACAGAAGAGGCTGAGAAAAGATTCAATTTGTTGAAAAGGAAAATTACGGAACAACCGATTCTTGTGTTACCGGATTTCAAAAAGACATTTCCAGTAAAATGTGATGCAAGTGGATTTGCAATAGGGGAAGTCTTGAGTCAAGAAGATAGGCCAATAGCATATTTCAGTGAGAAGTTGAATGAAGCCAAGATAAAATACTCCACGTATGATAAGGAATTCTATGCTATTATTCAGGCATTGAAGAAATGGAGACATTACTTAATTCCTAAGGAGTTTGTCTTGTATAGTGATAATCATGCATTGCAATTTGTGACTCAACAGGAGAAGTTGAATCAAAGACACGTTAAATGAGTTGAATATATGAAAATTTTCACTTTTGTGATTAAACATATTTATGGAACTGCTAACAAAGTTGTTGATTCTTTGAACAGGAAATGCTTGTTATTGCAAGAGTTCAGAGTCAAAACATTGGGTTTTGATGATCTCAGGGACATGTATAGAGATGATCCAGATTTTAAAGAGGCATATGAAGCAGCTCAGAATCCAATTCTCAGGGATAGAAGCCAATGGGCAGAATACATGATCCAGGAAGGATTATTGTTTAAAGGTAATCATCTTTGTATTCCAAAATGCTCCATGAGGGAGAATTTGTTGAAGGAGAAACATAGTGGAGGATTGGCCAGACATTTCGATCATGACAAGACATTCACAAAGTTGAATGAGTCATATTTTTGGCCAGGAATGCGAGCAGGCATCAAAATATTTGTAGACAGATGTAGAATTTGTCAACATTCAAAAGGAAAGAGGCGGAATGCAGGTTTTTATCAACCATTACCCATACCTGAGAGGCTATGGGATGCAGTCAACATGGACTTCATATTGGGGTTGCCAAGAACACAAAGACTCAATATTTGTGGTAGTGGATAGATTTTCCAAAATGGCACATTTCATTCCATGTCAGAAAACAAGTGATGCAACTCACATTGCGAACCTGTTTTTCAAAGAAGTCATTCGACTTCACGGCTTACCAAAGAGCATAGTTTTGGATCGAGACACTAAGTTCGTAGGACACTTCCGGAGAACCTTATGGAAGAAGTTGGGAACAAACTTGTTGTTTAGTTCATCTTATCATCCTCAGACGGATGGGCAGACAGAAGTCGTGAATAGGAGTTTGGGAGACTTGTTGAGGAGCTTGGTGACAGAACACCACAGCCAGTGGGACAATATATTACCATAGGTGGAGTTTTCTTACAATGATTCAATCAATAGAAGCACGGGATAGAATCCATTTCAAATTATTTATGGCATGCAGCTGAGAGGAATTTCTGAGTTGAGGGATTCAGAACAGATTGGGACTAGGAGTGCTAGTGCAGAAGATTTCGCAGAGGCGATAAAGGAACTTCACATCCAGGTGAAGGAACGATTGCAGAATTCAAACCAAGAATATAAGTAGAGAGAAGATCAACATAGGAGACAACTTCAGTTCAAAGTTGGTGATTTTATCCTTGCAAATTTGAGAAAGGAAAGGTTCTCGAGTGGAACATATAATAAACTAAAGATGAAGAAAATCGGACCATGTAAGGTCTTGAAGAAATTTGGGGCGAATGCATATGAGATTGAATTACCCGATGGGATCAGAATTTCTTCGATATTAAATGTCTCAGATTTGTACCCTTATAATGTTGAGGAAGCAGAAGTAGGTAGTGAACAGCCAGAGATTCAGTGGACAAAAGAAATTCCAATTGCAGAAAAGCCACAGATGGAGTGCATACTAGACAAAAGAGTTGGTAAGAGGATCAGGCAAAAGAAATACTTTGAATACTTGGTCAAGTGGAAGGGCCATCTACTTGAAGATGCCAGCTAGGAGAACAAAGAAGAAATCCATAAGCATGGACAAACTATGCGAGAGCTCATGGATAGGAGCCCTTGAAAATTTTCAAGCGAGGGAGTATGATGCAGGAGCGTCACCAGTAGGTAGCAAGCATGCGTGGATGTGGAGGACAGCTGGACAAGCACCAGCACATTTCTTGTTGAAATGTTTTGAAGTTTGAAAGCGCCATATAATTAATTGGATAGTTAATAGAGGTGTACTCACATTTATGGAGGATCATTGTAATCAAACCTTGAGTGTCTCGCTCTCGTCTGAAGTAGATAGAGGCATTTATGCATAAGTTAATGTAGGTAGATAGAAATTAATTCTAGATTAGATAGTTTTAGAGCGCAAGAGGGAAACAGGATATAGACACCCTCATTGTGTAATTGTAAGAGGATTATGAGCATAGAGCATAGAGAAGAGAGCAGAGAGCTATGGCTGAAAACACCCATGTATAGAGATTTGAATTAATAGAAAGAACTTCGATTCAAATTCATGGTGTCGTATTTGTTCTCTGTGTATGAATGTTGAATTTTATGCTCATGGATGTTTACTTTCTGTTATACATTTTCTTTATATGTTGTGTATATGATTTCATGCTTTGTGTTTGAAATTTGAGAGAGAGTAAGGAATGAGTTTCAATTGTTTCTCTATCTGAGCAAGAGTTCCTTCAAGGAGTGCAGTGAAATTGTCCGCAAGGAGTGCGTTGACAAGAGTTCAGAGTTTTATCTCTGAAAGCTCAGAAGGGTTAACATTGTTCTCATTCTCGTAGAAGTGCAAGTTGAGCATAGGAGCCATGCAAGGAGTGCCTAGGCAGAGTAAACTCTCAGATTTTGTGAACCTAAGTGAAATTGTTGAGAGACTGTTGTCGCAGGGAGTGCACAGAGTCGAGGAGGTTCAATATTTGGAAGTATTGAAGGGTTGCCGCAAGGAGTGCATGCAGGAATTTTCCCAAAAGGAATTGGATATTTTCAAGTAAGATCAGGAGGGTTAGTGCCTCCAAGTGTTGAGAGGAGACGTAGCAAGTTTGTGTTATGGGAGGGTAAGTTCCATGAAGAAGAACTTGTTCAAATTCCCAGGAATCATCAAGAAGGAAGAAACGGATGGTTGAAATTCTTTGAGAAGAATTTGTGAAGTCACAAGAGCCGTCAGATATTGCTAAGAAGTAGGAACGTTACGGAAATCTTTCCTCAAGCATAAGCTCAGAAGAAATCAGGGTCGTAGGATCCAGGTCAGCCAGGGTCGTTAGACCGCTTGCGAAATCTCATTTCAGGGTTTCGTGAGTTGAAGGGTCGAAGGTTTTTCATTAAGGCTCATGAAGTCACAAGAGGTGAGTAGCAAAGTGGAAATCTGATCAAAGTCATCCACCTGGGAAGAACAGGTGGCAGAGATCTAGAGATCTTGCAAATTCGGAGATTCGCAAGGTGAGGGCCCAAAGGTTGGGTACTCTAGATTGAGAAAGGCGAAGTCCTGAAGGGGCAAAGAGACGTGTGTGGGGGGCCATCTATCGGTGACATGTGTCAAAGATTTGTGCGTCGTCTTTTGAAAGAAGTCAACACCCCATCGACCTCTCGTGTCTCGGGGGTTCATGACACAAGAGCCAGGAGTTCGACATCGAAACTCATGAAGCAGCGAGAAGCGAAAAGTACTAGAGTTAGGCCTAGCCAGTGGTCACGCACGGAGGGTGTTGACAAGAGAAGGAGTGTGCCCATATCATCATTTTAGGTATCGTGAGATTTGGAAGCAAGAGTTGGAATTTTTGACTCACAAACTCATGAGTGGCGAGTTGCGACAAGTGTTTAGGCACATCGGAAGTTCAGGTCTCGGAAGGTGAAGAGTTGAATATTTGGGAGGAGAAGTTGCGAAGTCGCGAGCTCTGAGATTCTGAAATCGTGAGAAACACGACCACATTGTTTGGTCAAAAGAAGGCTGGAATTGAGGCTTCATTTTCGATCGCAAGGACCTGTGGAGAAGCATCATTTTGTGTGTGTTGGATTTCCCAAAGAGGAATCGAAGGGTCAATCTGAATCAAGGGAAGAAAGTAGAGAGATCCTGTAGTGGACTACCGACCTGAGGGCCGAAAGGGTCTGCATCTACATCAGAGACATAGGATACTACAGGAAATTCATCAAAGGATATGTGCAGATCACAACACCAATGGAAAAGATGTTAAGGAAGGATACAAAGTTTCAGTGGAACGACGAGTGTCAAAACGGTCTAGATACCTTGAAGGATAAGATGGTTACCACACTGATATTGGTATTTCCAGACTGGGAAAAGACATTCCATGTGCATGTAGATGCATCAACCATAGCACTTGGAGATATCTTAGCGTAGCCAGGAGCGAGATACTTGGATCACCCGATAGAATTTGCAAGCAGAAAGTTATCAGACTCAATCAGAACTATAACATGACAGAAAGAGAAGGCCTAGCCATGGTCTATGCACTGCAGAAATTCAGACATTACTTATTGGGGAATCACTTTAAAATGTTCACAAATCACTCATCCCTGAAATACCTAGTCAACAATCCAGTGTTGGGGGTGAGAATCTGTTGATAGTTACTACTATTCCAAGAATTTGACTTTGAAGTAATAGTTAAACTAGGGAAATTGAATGCAGGACCTGACAACCTGTTGAGGGTCACAAATGGAGAATAACCTATGAATTTAGAAGACAACTTTCCAGATGTACAGATATTCTCAGTATATATTGTTGATGAATACTTCACATATATCATTCAGTACTTGAGTACAGGTACTGCGCCGCAAGACTATAACACTGCACAGAATAAAAACCTGGTAGTTTGCACTGCCGACTATCAACTGATTGCAGGACATTTATATAAAATGGGCACAGATAGCATCTTGTGAAGATACGGGTTAGAGAACAAAATACAAAGAGTCTTAACAAAATCCCACAAGGGAATAGTAGGAGGGAATTATGTAGGTAAATCTATCATGTAGAAAGTATTGCGCGCAGGACTATGGTGGCCAACAATTCACAGAGACTCAAAGGAGTGTTGTCAAAGATGTGATGTTTGTCAAAGGGTAGGCAAACCCAATAGAAGGGAAAAGATTCCATTACGACCACAAGTAACATTAAAGGCATTTGACAAGTGGGCAATAGAATTTGTGGGACCAATCAACCCACCGACAAAAGGAACAAGGGCTAGGTACATTATCACTGCGACGGAATATTTAACAAGATGGGCAGAAGACGCACCAATAAAATATTGCAGCATAGACACAACAACGCACTTTTTTTTTAACAAGTAATCACTCGATTTAGGTGCCCAAGATTTTGGATGAGTGACCAAGGCACGCACTTCATAAATAGCACCATCCGCACGATGACTAAAGAATTTGAAGTACACCACCGAAAGAGCACACCGTATCATCCACAGGCAAATGGCACAGTGGAAGCCTTCAACAAAATTCTCAAGAACGCACTGACAAATATTTTTAACATCAACAGAGATGAATGGGACCTTAAAGTACCAACATTATTATGGGAATACAGGACTACATGTAAAAATTTGACAGGGAACACGCCATTTAAACCGGTTTATGGCCAAGAAGTATTAGTGCCATTAGAGTTTTTAGTACCCAGCTTGCGCATAGAAACTATCACTCAAATGTCAGAATGAGGTGCAGTACAGAAGGTACTGAATCAGTTATTGAAAATGGAGGAAGACCGAATCTTGGCAGGATTCCATCAACAAGTGCAGAAAGAAAGAGACAAATATTGGCACGATAGACACATCAAGAAGAAAATTTTCAAGGAAGGAGATATAGTATTGGTGTATAGCAGTAAATTGTTTCAGTACCCAGGAAAGTTCAAAATGCATTGGTTAGGACCATACGAAGTAAAATCTGACACAAACGGAGGAGATGTATAGTTAAGAGATTTAGCAGGTGTGAAAATCATAGGGATGATCAATGGGAGACGACTAAAGTTGTCTAAGGACAATCGACCACCCACCGTGCAATAAAATATAAGAAAAAAAATGAAAAAGAGAACAAAAAGGAAACAAAATAAAAGAGAGTGCAGTTCTCCAGAGGTAGAAAGGCCACACAAAGTTAGAAACACAAATTCGTCAAAATCAAGGACAACGGTTATATACAAAGGGAAACAAGTGGGAAAAGGAAAGTCGGAAAAGGTAGGATGATAGGACAACACTAGGAAGAATTAAAGGATGGAAAGGACTAATGGGACATCACATTAATCACGCCAATTGGACACGAAAAAGCAAGAGTAACGGTAAGTAAGAAATCGTCGGAGATGCATTGAACTCACAGTTATGGTGCATTAAACCCATAATGGAGGAAGCATCCTCAAAAATCTTCATGAGAATTCGATACAACATGAGAGCACAGGAGAGACTAGTCTATTCATGAAAGGAGAACAGACAGAGAGAAATAGAAATTATAACACACAGAGCAAGGCTATAGATACCACAAAATCTATTCAAACCCAACAAAAGTTTGACAGTCACCGCTATGGAACCACCAAATCTAGTAGAAGCAAGCCAAAGTGCCATACTAACCAGGGTTCAAACTCAGTCACAAGGACCGTTGGAAGAAGGTGAACATCATCTGCCAGAGGTCATCGATATCGATGAAATCCCATCCCCAGAGACGATATCGGTGAATCCGACATTGATTATGGAAGATATTCAATAGCTAGAAGTAGAGGCCACAAAATTAGATATGCTAGAAGTAGCGTAGGAGCTTCAGAGCCAGGAAGAAAAAACCTAAAAGGAGGCACAACCAGAGAATACAGAAGGAACTCTTAAAGTTAATGGCACGATGCCGAATCTGACAATAGAAGGGGATCCAAATGAGTCTCAAATGACCATATCAGAACACCCGACAGGGGAGACTATTGAAGATGTCTCAACTTGGCTGAAATGTCTTATGGAGGAGCAACCGAAAGCTACTCTAACTTCAAGCCATCCACCACAGAAGAAAGATAAGATACAGATACTAAGTTCACGCCTCAAGAAACCTACAACAGAAATTGTTTTACCATGCATACCAGTTGGAGTACAGGTAGGACCAGAGCTACTAAGTCATGTCAGGAAGCTCAAATATTCATACCATGATGTAGAAGATGAAGCCAAGTTCCCAGAACTTGCAAAGAGGGTCTTTCTATAGAATATGGGCATGAATCCATTCGGAAAACCGATTGATCAGCCATATCAGTGGGCAACTGAGCTAGAGAAAATGGGAATTTTAGGTTTATTGGACCTACCACATTTTGGTAGAGGCCAGAATGCAATAGCATGTGTCAAAGAGCTATTAGTAGTCACACATGGAGGGGACATATGGCTAGAAAAACCCGTCCCCATAACTGTTGAGCTTATTGCGCAAATAACAGGGTTACCAATTCGGGGTATGGATCCCACATTGTTTTTGGATGAATAAACCAAAGAGAAAGCATTGGCAGAAGAAATGAAGAAGAAGTATGGCACTACCAGGGGGACAATAGGCATCATCATCAAATAAATCAACAACGCAGCCACACAACTGGGCACAAAAATCTTATCCTGCAAGTTGCTAAGAAAATGTCGCAGAGAGGAAGTACCAGCTAGAGTCATTGCAGTTGCAGCCCAGTGCGCAGAAGGCACCTCAATGAGTTGTGAGCCATACTTATTGAACCTATTCCTAGAGGACTACAAATATGCATAGGATATAGGCACAAAGTACCACTACTCATGGTTGATTACCTTAATAGCCTTTATGGGATGGCAAGAACCAGGGTATGTATTATTTTGTACTAGACCAAAGCCTATGGGAGCAAGGTATCTATTGTTGAAAGAAGGGCCAAATGCCAAGAATAAGAGGGAGAATGGGATCATATTTGAAGCATACCTATGCGAACATCAGGAATCCATCAGTCGAATGTGGAGAATAACACTAGAGGTTGTCGTGCGATATGCATACATCGCCAACTTCCAGGATACACGACAAACAATGTGGATATAGGAAAGGAAGGATCCAGCTAAATAGTGGCTACATATGCACTACTTCATCACAGAAGGTGATATCAATATGGTCATCATCGAATGGACCAACGAATGGAGGATCCCAGCCATTAACCGGGAAGTGTCGAAAAGAATAGCAGAGGAAGAGGTAGAACAGGGAGCAATGCAGCCTCTAGAAATCCAAGTGCCCAAGAGACCAAGAACGAGCCAAGGAAATCCAACATAGATAGATGAAGGGCCAAAGAAGACAGGAACCCAAAAGGGGAAGAAGGAGAATACACAGTCGACCAAGGAACAACAAAAACAGGCTAAGGGAGTATAAGAGACTACCTCAAATCCTGACACACAAGAACCAGGGGGAAATAAGAGACCAGCCAGTAGGAGGCACGCGCAAGAATTCAAAGGCACAATGAGCACTGTTAGAATATACGATTACGGAGGATGATGGGGAAATGATCACTAGAATGTTCCAGGATTTTCTAGCCGAGGACTTTGACCATGATGCACACCACAGGGACAAGATTCAACACGAGCTGGAAGTCATACAACATCTCCTCAAACAAATTGGGAAGGAAAGAAATAAAGCATCAAGGGAATCGGACCATCAACACCATAGACAAAAGGAAGGGTGCAAGAGGAAGAATGACAGTCATTCCAGGGGATATTGCAACCACATGTAAAATTCCATATCGACCCTAGTATGTTGCACATGGATGAAATTGTGGGGCAGACACCTTTGAAAGACTTAATCCAAATCCAACTGGTGTTGACAAGGATACCATCAGAGGCATTACACAGGTTGTAGGTAAGCATCAACCATGAGGTACAATATCGCGCACGTAGAGACTCAGCCGAATTGAAGCAGGCAACAAAGAAGTGGGATTCACTGGAAATAGTCTAGAAGGCTAAATATGAGACTGAGGAGGAAAGGGAGCGCTAAAATGGATTGGAGCAGAAAGTGGCAGTAACTTATGAGAAGATTCCACAAGCCACACAGAGTGAGGAAATTGCAACAGTAGAAAAGATTGATTGGATTGTGCAGGCAATTGATCAATATTAGAAGGAGATTGAGAATCTCTGAGAACATATCACACCAACCACTCCACCAGAAATGAAGGAACAAAGGAAGCAAGAAGCAACAACACAATTGTAGGAGATAAAGTAGTGGGTTAGCACAACATCTGACTTGTTCGATAAAGAAACACAGCTTTGGAAAATGTTGGAGGAGGATCCATAGGTCCAACCGTGGGACAAGGAAGAGGAAAGGATCAATGCAGTGATACAAGAGATCAAGAAGAAGTAGAAGAACATACCAATCCTAGAACGTGTCAAAGGGACATAGGACATTAAGAAATTGAAGTTCGATTTAATCTCTGCACAAACCCAGAAACAGGAGTGTCAAGCTCAAATGGATCCATTGCAAGAGAAGGTAGCAAAAGTACTAGAACAGGCAGAGGAATCTAAGACAAAGATAACACATACCTAGGCACAATGTGTAGTTCAGATAGTGAACACAATCAAGGAGAATATTGTGCATGCACAGACACAGGTAGCAACACTCAAGGAAAAGTTCCAGACGATCACCAAGGAGATCGAGGAAGCTTAGAAGGATTAGGTGGCTCGAGACGAGCCACATGTCAATTTTGGGGGCCTTATGGCAGCAAGCCGAAGTAGAAATAAGGATGATCATGGGGAAAGAAAGTGTGCAAAAGGTAAAGTAACAGCTGGAAGGAAACACAGCATGTGCACATGCAAGGAAACATGCACAAGGAAAGTGACAGCTAGAAGGAGGAACATCACGCATGCATGGGATGAAGACCTAACATCGGTAGGGTTAGGGTTTTGGTAGTATATTGTAAATGGATGAAGAGCCCAAAATGTATAAATACAGATACCTAGGTATCATAAGGTTCCCCCTTTTTCTTGGTATGCATTATTATTACATCATAGATATGTACAAGTGGAAGTGAATTGTAATGTTGTTATGTACTATTTTGTAAGTTGTTGAGATAGAGGAGATGAGGGAATGTATATCTTGAGGATTAGATCTTAGTCTGACAAGTCCGGTGTGATATAGTTCGCCTCATATAGATCTTACCCATCTGAGGATAATTGTAAGAACACGACGTTGTAGATGCAGAACTACCATAATAAAATAGCCAAGAGATAAATCTTTGTGGACATAGCCCAGGAGGGGGTGAGCCATGGTAACATCTGTGCAATGTGATGAATGCATGCATATCTTAATAATATTTTCAATAGTTATTTTTTATTCTTAATGAATGAATGAGTTATTACATTACTTGCTTAAACGTTGTTGTGATATTGAGGGAATAAGCTATGAAGGTTACTGCATAGTCCTGAATAACAGTAGGTTGCAGTCACAAGTTATAATAAATGGTTCATAATACAGATCCCATATCTCATGCTCAATAATAGGCTGTAACCGCATGAGTCTTATAGCCACCCATTAAATTTATCTCAGGTGAGACTACGCAACGCATTCTGTGTGTTGTGTTGCCTTCTGGTTTACCAGGAGAGTCGATAGTTTTAGAGGCTTTGTTGCTAACCCGAAAGACATGAACCCTCAGTCAATAACTCAGATGGTAGAGAAGGAATATTAAAAACCCAACACCCTCTCACTCAAAACTCTGACATGGTGTTTCAAGATAAATCGTCGATATCGACAGAGGAAACCATATTCTGTCAAGAACCTTTTCTTGAAATCATGAGAAAGGAGATAAGGGAGCAAGAAAGTAATAAGAAGGAAGAAACAGTTAAATTTTTCTCACAAATGTGGACCATATACTTTGATGGATCTAAATCAGAGGAAGGATAAGGGGTAGGGTGCATCCTCATAGATCCAAAAGGAAAACATCATTTTCTGTCCTATAGATTAGAATTTGAATGCACAAACAACACTGTCGAGTATGAAGCTCTAATACAAGGGTTAAAGAAAGCCATAGAATTAAACGTCAAAGAATCGAATTTTTTCGAAGACTCGAAGATTATCATTAGAAAAGTAAGGAATACTATACATTGTAATTCCCCACACCTAAAGAATTATCAGTAGGAAGTACATATGTTAATAGAGAATTTTGAAGCTTTCAATATCATCACGATCCCTAGAGAAAAGAATATCCTTGTCGATTCCCTGGCCACAGCTACTTCAAAGATGTCACCTATAGAACATTATGAAGCCTCCCGATTCACTATGGAACTACTCTACAAACCATCAGTGCCTAACAACATTTCTGATTGGAAAGTCTTTGAATATCACACCATCCTGAAAGGGATAGCTAATTTGGAAAATGTGTTTGACCTGAAAGAATGATTTAGGGGGGCCTAAAAATGCAAAAACCGGTAGCTCCTATCCCTTGCATGAAACTATAAATCTCAGAACCCCAAAAAATCCAAAGAATGTTAATCTTGGCAAGACTATATCTAAAGAGGAAATAAAGGCTTATCTCTAACTGATCAGACAATATCAAGCTATCTTCGCATGGTCCTACCGAGATTTGAAAACTTATGACACCTGTATCATTCAACACACTGTATCATTAAAACCTGAGGTGAAACCCTTCTAACAAAAGCTCTCAAAGTATCACCCATCCTTGGAACCTCTCATGTATCAGGAATTAAAGAAACTTTTAGATGCCAACATCATCTTTCAGGTTAGGCATTCCGCGTGGGTAGCAAATCTGGTCCCTGTGAGAAAAAAGTCTGGAGAAATTCGCTTATTGTTGTTGGGAAAAATACCCTACGGACTAGCAAACTAGGGTCAGACTTGCATGCAGATTATGACCGTAAAGAAACCACTTTTAACCTACCACCCAAAACTTAAAACCCCTCTTTCACATACATGCATGGAAAGTAACTACTAACCTTTTTACTGATGTTTGGTGCAGATCTTTCGTTGCGCTTTGCCCGCTTGCTTGTGCTGCTCCTTCCAAAGACAATCCTGCAATCAAGAAAAACCACTACGCATGCATGCTACTTTTCTACTTGAGGGTTACAAATTAAGAATAAATTAAACAAATCATAAATAACTCATGCATTGGGACGGGAAAAGTATTCTTTTATTATTTTCAAACTGAATCAACTTACAATCAATGTTGAGACCGGCCACCGTTCCTTGATCCTGATCCTGGGCTCCTCCTCTTCTTTGTCCTCCAACTTCTTTGCGTTAATTCTCCTTAGGCTTGAGGAAAGGCTAAAGGGTTGGGACAAATGGATTCGACAATTGGGTAGAGTTTCTTCGCTATAATTTTTCCTCTTCCAAATAGTACCCCTACCCCTTCTTTTATAGGCTAGAAGGAGCTAGGGTTTTGGACGAACTCTCGGCCATGCATGGCTAGGAGTTTTAGTTAACTGACCCATAGCTTTTTGTCCCATCGGAAACTTTCATGTTTTTGTGCTTTGTCAGGTAAACACGGGTTGTAGTAGGCCTGCCAGCGTTCCAATGCGTGCAGTAGTGGGTTAGGGCACGTGTGACTTAACCCAAAAGGATTTTCAAAGAGGTTTCTCAACAGATGTTTTGGCAATGAAAGGATATGAGATGGATTGATGCCAGGTAAGCATGTGTGGTGCACTTTAGGGTTATAACAGATGCCCCCTAATGTGTGAGGTCAGAAGAGCATCTGATGGCCGAAATACATTACCAATCTTTTACCAATCTG
>JZKD02S1296957.1:581476-595499 GCA_000966675.3 Picea glauca | reverse complement strand
ATATATATATATTTTTTTTTTCGAAACTCAAAAAAAGTGTCCCAATACCTGCTCAAATCCCTCTCATATAACTCCTGGATCACTCAAAATGGTTTTTGGTATAAAGAAATTGATAAGGGGGACCAAAAAAGTGACAAAAAGAGGCCAAAAAGTCTATAAATAGAAGTTGGCAGCTCATTATCACCATTGTTGATTTGGAAATTGAATTTGGAGCCAAAAGACCCCCTTTGCCAAAGATCGTGATTCTGGGAGCTACAGTGGACGAAACGGACTTCTGCTTGGACCAAGTAAGTACAAACTCCCTTGTCTAGCTATTCAATACTTCATTTTTAGCATGTAGTTGATTTTTGGGGTGGGCGTCAACGTCAAAAAGGTCAGCCCTAAGTAAACGTGGGTTGTCCAGGGATAGCCTGCAGGTACCCGCGTGCAGAGAAAAGCCTACCCGTGGGTACCCCCCCGCATGATGAAAAATAAAAAAATAAAAAGGTATTGTCCCTCCTTTTAACTTGTGATGTTGGCAGGATGTATGTGCAGTGGAGGGAAAGGGATCACGAGGCCGCCAATGAGTTAGTGGCTGCATATCTGAACGTCATGGTCGTGCTGACGCAGTGTGGGTTGGTAAAAATATTTTTATGTTTGTTCATGCGCGCGCAACCAAGGCTACTGAATGCCTTGGTTGATTACTGGCACCCTGATGCAGAGGCGTTCATGATTGAGGGGCAATCCTTGGTGCCCACCACTGAGGATATTTACTTTCTGACCGGCCTCTCAAGGAGAGGGGAACCAGTCAACTTGCAGACTTTTCCTGTGGGGTCGAGCAAGGTCTCGGAGCTGATAGATGAGTACTGTGAGGCCGGGACCGATCATAGAGGTTCCTCGGTACCTGTTAGTAGGATTAATAGCCTCACCCTATAGACTATTTTATTTCTCATTGGGTGGATTACTGGCTCAGCAGTCGTGCATCAGGCTTCATGTGCACAGATGAACTGTGCGATCCAGTGCATGAATGCACAATTTTTTTATTGGAGTACCACACTGTTGGAGTACATGAAAAGTAAGTTGACAGCTTGCCGACAGCGAACACACAGGAACTTCGGGTTTGGGACCATCTTGTGTTCATTCTTTTTCAAGAGAGTTTCATGCTTCAGTCCTTGGCTGACAGTACGAGGACATCTGGCCACTTTCCCTGCAGTATGCAGATGGACAGTGTTACTGCCATGACAGGGTGGTGGAAGGACCATGGAGGCCTTCAACGATGAATTTTTTTCTTGGTTGTCACGACAGATCCCAGCTATTGAGGACTACCCATATGCGGGGATCGACTTCTCCAGAGATCCAGAGATACCAATGCCTCCTGGTGAGGAGCGAGGGGAGATGGGTAAGTCTCCACTTGTATAGTTTTTTTTGTTTGCATATGTAATTTTTATGTCTTTTTTGATATATATCATGTTTTTGTATACCAAAGTTTTTTGATGGGTTAACGGTTATTGCATGCAGATGTGGGACCCATGCGACCTGTCGACTATGCACGGAACAGGTGTCATCCACGGCCAGAAGCCGCAGCTGTCGCCACTAGAGGAGCAGCAATAGCAGAGAACCTCCCAGCAGGAGAGGCCGAGAGGGTCCTAAGGAGAATTGAGCAGAACTTTACTGCGCTCACTCGCACAGTTCCCATGGTAGAGATAGAGGACCTGCCGCCATCCATGCAGACTCATGTTGTGGGGGCACCTCGGACATGGGTCCGATTGTTTATGCATTTAGTCCAAGCTGTACATGATTATAACAGGGCCCATAGGCCCTGAACAGACTTTTTAGACTTTTTATGTGCCACGAGCACTGATATGTATATATTTTTTGAGGGCATAAGCCCAGTGACTCGTTACTGTTCCCACTTTTGAGGCGCTTGCACCCATCTATGTACTCTGAGGATTTTATGATGTTTATATATAGTTTTTATTTATTTTATGTGTCTTATGGATTATGTGTGCAAAAATGTATTTACATGTTTATGCTCATAATCTTTTTATATGTGGGCAAGATGCCAATCTAAAATGTGATTAGCTAGAGTATTTGTGATTTGGTTTAACCTCCTAGGAACATGAAAATATGTAATATAATCAAAGTTGCGTTCTAAGAGACGTACCCTAAGGAATCGTCGATGTAAAGTTGGATCATGAACTCAGTATACTCTGTTGAGCTGTGACACAACTAGTTGAGCGTCTAGATAGACCCGGAGATGAGAGATACCCAATGACAATGCGTCATGAAGCAACTCAATAACTGCACTATACTCAGCAAAATTATGTGTGGTGTCACCTAAGCATATACCTCTGGAAGATAACAACTGACCCTGTGGTGTAAAGATTACCCAAGCTGCGGAGACAAGCCTCCACATGTGTTGACTAGCACCGTCTGCATACCCAACGAACACCTCAGACTCACTTGACTTCTGCCATATTGACGAAATATAACATCAATGACACGTCCATAACACTTTTCAAAAGAAACGTAAAAAGTAATAGTACAAAGACTATACATATGTTACAAAAAGTTACCCACAGTGACCTTTCTATGAGTAATACTTCTTGAGGTAGAGCCCATTTCTAAGATCCACCAAAGCATTCCCTTCAAAATCGACCAAACGATAAGCGCCCTTTTTTAATACCTCTTTAATAATGAAGGGTCCGAACCACATGGGTTTAAACTTTCCTGCCCCCAGGGGGTCCTTATCCTGGTCATAGACCAGGACAAGGTCGCCTTCAGAAAAAATCCGAGGACGAATGAACCTATCATATTGACACTTGACCTTATGTTTATGAGCCTCGTTGGCTAGGGCCGCATCGTGATGCTTCTCAAGGTGTACTAACCGCTCTTCAAGTGGAGAAGTGTCTGTAAATAACTGTACTGCCAATTTCAGAGATGGGATTTGACATTCAATGGGCAAGACTGCCTCCAGACCGTAAACGAGTTGGAAAGGTGAGAAATCGGTTGCAGTCTTAAAAGATGTTCGGTATGTCCATAATGTCGAGTATAACATCAAATTCCAATTTGACTTGGCTGAGTTGATAGTTCATTGTAGAATATTTTTAAGGGTTTTGTTTACAGCTTCCACCTGTCCATTGGCTTGGGGGTAGTAAGGTGAGGAATGTTCTTGTTGTAACCCAAGCTTTGATGTTAAATCGGACATCATTTAGTTCTGAAAGTGACTACCATGATCAGTAACAATCTCTCTCGGGATGTCGAACCGTGCTATAATCTGGTTGAATAAGAAGAGAGCTGCAGTCTCTCCATCATCTTTAAATGTTGGCATATATTCAACCTAATTAGTGAAGTAGTCGACAACTACAATGATATAGCGGTGCCCCCTTGCTGACAGGGGGTTGCATGTAGTGTAATCAATCCCCCACTTAGTAAAGGGACCAACTGTGATGACAGGAAACATAGGAGCTGGATGTGCCCTCATCTTTCGAGAGAATATTTGGCATGGATGGCACTTCTTGGCCGACTCGATACAATCTTTCATAACTGTGGGCCAGAAGTAACCTGCTCATAATATCTTTTAGGTTGTTGCCAACCCAGATAAGTGACCACCACAAGCTCCTGTATGACAATTGTTGAGCATTATGATGGCCTCCTCATGAGTGAGACATCGATACAAGATGCAGTCTACACCTCTTCGATACAATGTATCGTCGAGTATGAGATAGTTCTTAGCCTGATGGCGTATCTGCCGATGCTCGTCACAAGAAGTAGAGGTGGGGCACTTCAAAGTTTGGAGATAGATCAATATATCTCCGTACCATGGGTCTGACGATTCAATCAAAAACATATCCCCCCAGATAGGCGATTCCTCAGGCACAATGTCACTTGACTCAACTGGAAGCTCCGAAATAAGTTCTGCGAAGACCAGTGACTTCTTAGACTTTGTTGAAACGGATTCTAAGTCAAATTCTTGGAGGACTACCATCCATCTATTGATTTTTCCACCGATAACTCATCGTGTCAACATGTACTGGAATGTATTCACGACATCAAGGACGGTGGTCTTGCGAAACAGAACATAGTGACAGAACCGTTGAACAGCATGAACTGATGCCAACGCAAGTTTTTCAAGATGGGAATAATTAAGTTCTAGTCCTACGAGGCCTCGGCTCAGGTAATAGATCACGTATTCTGAAAACGAATCATCTTCCTGAACTAAAACCATGCCTATGGTTGACTCTACGACAACCAGATATAATAGGAAATCCTTGTTATAATTTGGTGGTCGTAGCAGAGGTGCGGTTGTGAGGGCGTGTTTTAATGCGTCGAAAGAGAATTGAGCGGCTTCGTCCCAGAAAAAGGGAACATCTTTCTTCAGTAAACACATAAAGCCCTTGGTGATTTCGACATAGTTGGTGATGAAGCATCGTAAGAAGTTCGCCTTGCCTTGAAGACTCTGAAGTTGTAAAATTGTGTGTGGGGGGGGCAACTGGATTATTGCCTCCACCTTAAGAGGATCGACCATGATCCCTATCATTGATACGATGAAACCTAACAAATGTTCTGACATGATGCAAAAGCTGCACTTGTTGGGATTCAAGCGAATCCTAAAGTAGTGACAGTGTTCGAAGATTAGTCGGAGGTGCATAGGATGATCTCTTTGCTTGCGAGAGTGTGATGCTAAATCATCTAGATAGGCCTCGACTATATGTTTGAGGTCATGAAACGCAAAATACATGACCCGCTGGAAAGTGGCTCCAACATTCTTGAGGCCAAAAGGCATCTTACGATAGGCGAATGTACCCCATGGACAAATAAATGTCGTTTTGTGTTGGTCCTCGGGTTTGATTTGAATTTGATTATAGCCCGAAAAACCATCGATGAACAAAAAGGCTTCACAACCGGCACATTCATCAATGATATGGTCGATGAATGGGGTTGGATAATTATCTTTTGGACATGCCTTGTTCAAATCACAGAAATCGTTACATACACGAATCGTGCCTTGTTTTTTATCGACCGACATGGGGTTTGACACCCATTGAGTCAAATGGATAGGGTAAATGAACCCTACCTTGAGAAATTTCTCAACCTCAATATTGATGGTTGTTTCTTTCTTAGGATTGACTAGACGAAGTGTTTTCCGAACAGGCTTGGCATCAGGATATGTCGTGATTTCATGTTCAACTATTTCTGGATCAATACCTGGCATTTCCTCATAAGAACAGGAAAAAACGTCGCGGAATTCTTTGAAAAGATCCGTATAAATTTGAATCTCTTTGGGGGAGAAATCCGCTCTGACGAAGACTTTCTCCACGATGTTAGGGTTTTGGGAGATGTTGATAGGTATAGTTTCAGCGATAGTCACCATATTCCCCTCAGCATAAATTTCTTGTCTAGCTAAGAGGTTAATAGGACACGACTGATCTCTCGTCATGGTGATAGTGAATTCTCCTGCCTCGATTCGATGTAACTCTGGGAGGAAATATGATATGTGATGAATATCGTCCCAAGGTTTGTCCGACCTAGTCATTTCCTCGATTACTGCTTCGTCGGAAGGAAAGACTAAGTCTAACGAATAGGTGGTATTAAGAGAACTCTGAGCCCAAATAGGCTCTGGAAGTGGATCCAACTCTTGTGCGGGAGTCAGATCAGGGTTAGTTGAAGCTTGTTGGACTAAAGAGTATGCTACTTCAGCAACTGACAAGGGAATGGACATGCCAGAGTGCCCTGTCTCATCCATCGTGGCTGATGGGGAAGGAAGAATCCATGGATCCTCAAAGTAAGTCGTGTAGAACGACGAAACGTGAAAAATCTCAGCCTTGTGGTGATTCGATATAAAATTGACATTGTTATGAGGAGGTGGGTAATCAAAGGTACCCATCTAGGATGGGCACAAATGAACTCCTACGTTAACGACACCGAGCTGAGGATTATCAATCATGGGAACCGTGGATTCCCCCAAAGCTGGGTCAGGTCTAGAGAAGGACAATTGATCAATGGTCACTATCCGACCCTCGTGTGGAAACAACAAGACTCGGAAAACTGTAGCAACCACAGCTTGCATAGCATAAGTCCAACTTCGACCTAACAAGAGATTATAGTTGAGGGGGGCATCGACTACCTATACTTCAACGCACATGGTCTTTCCTCCTAACTGCATAGGGAAAGAAGGAACGATGCCATGTGGTCAGAAAGAACGACCATTGAACGCAGTGAGGAGAGTAGGTGATGGAGACAAAGCGGGCTGGCCAATGGCCTTCCAACATGCTAATGACATAACGCATGTCGAAGCACCCTCGTCGACCACCATGCGGAAGATATTGCGTGTAAAAGTTTTTGTGGGATGATCCACTACTATCTAAAATGCTACGTGGTACGACAGACGAGGTTTTAAGTCAGTTGTATCTAGCATGATGGTACCTGGGTTACAAGTCTCAGTAGAGCCTAAAGCAGTCAACAAGGCTTTCCTCTGAGCAGGGCAACTTTGGAGGACCTCCAAAGAGGATATAGCACAAGGGGTTTGGGATAAATCTTCCACCACAGAGTAATTCTGGGCGGCCCTTGCATTTGGGTTGTGAGAAGCTTTCTTAAACGCACCCTTTGGAATGCGTGTCATCATTTCCCCCAACGTCTTCTCAATATGTAGGGGAAGAGATGGGAGTTCGGCTTCTTTTCCCTTCTCAGAGGTGCTTGGTTTACTATAGTCGTGCACTCTAGTCGTTATTAAAGCATCACCCCTAACCATATATACGTTCACGGACAAGGAATTATTTGGGGGAGAGCAGGTTTCTTGACTGCCCCCCTCGGCACTTGTAGAGGCTTGAGTTAAATTTTGCCCATGCTGAAAGGGATTAGTTAACACGGCTTGTTGTTGTTGTGTGACAAACTTTTGGGCCTCTGCAACTCAAGGGCACAGATGGGTTGGGTGGTCTTCGACACACAAGTTGCACGAATACCTCGCCTTTCGTTTTTCCGTGGTGCTCTCGCCAGCATTATCAGTGGGTTTTTTCTCCCCCTTACCCTTCTTTCGTTGTTTTTTCTTCCCTTCAGGCTACTGGTTGGCCTTTGGGTTAGTCATATGCACGGAGTGTACTTCCGACGTTTGGGTAGGAGGAGTAGCCAAAGCAGTAGTCTGGTTGGCCGCTAAGTGTTGGATAGATAAATGTTGCAATTGTTTTGTCAATTGCTCAACGGGCTTGGTTTGTGCTGAACCAACAATATCGTCGGCATGTGGTCTAGCTCTCTATCTAGTTTTATCCAGTATTGATCGTGGTGCATCCGGCAGGATGTTGTATAATAAACCAGACTGAGAATAGATAAGATCAAATTGTTGATCCCTCATGATGGCATCTTCTTCGGAGAAAACCCCTGAAGTTGCGACGTCTTTGGATAATTGTGGGACTAGAGACTTAAGGAACCACTCAAGCAGGAATGCTGGTGGGACTGGCACTTTAATTAGACTCTTCTGGCATCTCCATTCTCGGATATGATCAGAGATATGGTCTACTGTTGTCTGTTCGAAATTGGCGAGCAACTCTGTGTCGGCGTCGTATCTCACAGGTAACTGGAAATGGTTAAGGAAGGCCATCACCAGTTCGCCAAAGGAAGAGTATCTGGAGCGGTCGAGCTCGATGTACCATTTCCCGGCACTCCCGATGAGAGTGCATTGAAACAATCACAACTGAACGGAGTCATCTTTCAATGAGTTATATGAACACCAAAGATGAAAGGTAGTCACGTGATCACCTGGATCTTCGTTAGGCTTGGCCTCGAACTTTGGAATGTCTGAAGGAAACTTCGTTGGCATAGGAGGCCAACGTGGATCGTGAAAAATAGGATCATTTAACAACCTTGTCAAATCTGGCAAGTGTAACATCGCCAGGAAGGGTAGTTTGGGTTGTTGCTGATAGCCTGGGGAAAAGGGTCCTGGAGTTTGACTGGCACCAGGTTGCCAGGAAAATTTTGGTTGCTGGCCCGAATTCTGGTAGAAACCATGGCCCAGACCAGCATAAGGATTTTGCATCTGTGGATACATCATTGGATTATTCCCCATAAAGGACATAGGATGTTGGGCATTCATCGTGTTTGACGGACTTTGGGAAGGATTACCCCATGTCGATCCTACCGGGAGAGGCATAGAAGTCTGCCCGGGGTTCCATTGACTGTGGAAAGAATTACCCCAGAACGACATTCTAGATGAGGGAATGGATCCTTGTCCTGAGTTCCAAGGTCATGGTATATGTGCCCCCGGCGCAGGAATAGTACCCTGCGCTGGAGTAGACTGTCCAAATATGGGAGTGCCCCCAGATGGGAAAGTAGTGGATGCGAAAGTGTTGTTACCAAACATCCCATTCCAAACAAACGGTGACGAACCTACCGGCATAGTGTGCGTAGGTGTTCCTTGACTCCCGGCTCCAAATGAACTCGTGTGTGCAGTCTCCCCGGCAGACTACTGATGCAGACCACCAAGCAAAGGGGATGAAGGAGAGATATGACCTCCAGCGTAAGGAAAAGCGTTGAAAGGGACAGGAATGCCCCCAAGTTGACCTTGCAGAGGAGCGTTAGAGCTCCCTACCCTGAGACCCAAAATATGTAAAGTGGAGTAAGTGAGTGTAAGACTTGTACCTGAACTAGGCATAACATATGAAAATGGAGTGCCTGTCGCACTAGGTGTGAAGGGGGTTGTGGCTGCCACGATAGATGGGATCGGTCCATTGTGCGACGTAGTTGTGGCCGAGACCATGGTGGCTCGGACCGACAATGACAAGTTAGGAGATGCTTCTCCTGTGGTAGCAATGGTGGTGGGAATGGAAGAATTCCCAGAAGAAGTAACAGTATTTGGTTCCATAACTATGTGAGGCAGTGACAGGCGTTCATAAAATTGGATTGGTACAATGACTGATGGCCAAGTATCAATGATTGGGGTTGTTGAAATTATTAATACAACTGAGGGGGTGTGAATCAGTTGTATGTGAGCTTAAACAATCTTAATTCAATTAAAACATTATTAATCTTTATTCATGTGGTCATAAACAATATATAGCATATGGACAGTAAAGATAAAGAACAACAGTCACACATAAAGTATACACAGGGACAGATTTTTTCACGAGGAAGCCCATAAAGGGAGAAAACCTCTTCTTCTTCGAAATGATAGGCAGTCTTTTAAGTTATGTACATCATCTATAATTGAGCACCAACTCAATGTGAGGCTGCTACCTCTGTTTTACAAGCTGCAACTTGTTTGAGAGCATCAACTCTTTGGTTTCTCTAGCACCCACTAGAAGGAAGCACCAACTCCCTGAATATTCCAGCACCAACTGGATGGAAGCACCAACTTCATGAATGTTCTAGCACCAACTAGATGGAAGCACCAACTTCCTAAATTTTGCAGCACCAACTTTCTGTTACACAAGCTTCAACCAGTATAACAGAGAACACTTGTTCTCCCTAGCACCACCCTGCCACCCTTGTTTCTCTGGCTACAACTTCCTATGTTCAAGCTCCCACTTGAACCTCTGAGGAAAACAGTCCTCCCGAGCACCTCCCAACCTCCCTAAAATATAAATGGCTAAATAAACAATCAATTGTACAGATAAATCAGTTCTTACCAATCTTTCTTTGTTCTATAAATCTAGTTTTTTGCATATTGTTCTGCTGCTCTTCTCTTCCTCTGTCTATTCAGCAGATATGCTCTGCATCAACTCATACTCTCATTCTGCTCTTCTTCAACTCATTCTGTTATTCTGCTCTGCATTTCATCTCACTCTTCACATATGCTCAATCTCCTCCTGCGCATCCTCTTCTTCTCTATTCTTATAGTTTCATTCTTTTTCACTTACAGAACAGCCAAAAAAAAAGCACAGTCTATTTCATCTTATTTTATACACACGAACACGACGGTTCAACTTCCCAACTCCTTAGGAAAAATGATGACAACTGTCTAAGCAACTGAAACGCCAATTGACTGACAATCATGAGTCCATTTTGCTAATGGATTTGTAACTAAAACAGTTAATCCGTGAGAAAGAATAGTAACCCTCCGATCACATTCAAGTTTTATCCGCACCGTTGGATGACCTTTATTATTCTTGCCTTTTTAAGTCAGGTTTTGGCATTTCGGCATTCCTGTGCCCAAGTGTCTCGACACTTCATGTCGCGATCTCTAAAACTTCGAAATGGAGCTTTATCTGGACTAACTCCTTCTCTTCCCGTGACCAAGTGTTGTGACCACAGCCTTATGCATAAGTCGCTTTCGCGATTTCGCATATCGCAAAATCGTAATACAAGTTGCTTTGTTTCTTTTGTCTCTCCATATTGCAATTCGCGAAACTCCGACACGGAGTTGAACCAACGATCCAGATATGAACTTGTGTCAATGGCTACGATTGGATTGCTATATTGCATATCCCGAAATCGGGATTCTTGTTGCATTTGTTTCTTTTCTTCTTGATATCGTGATTCACGAAACTCCGACATGAGCTATAATCAACGGTCTAGATTCATTCTCGATTCAATGGCTGCGATTGAATCACGATATCACATATCGCGCTTTCGACATCCTTGATGTCAAGTTTTCTTATCACTTCAAAGTCCCGATCCCCGATACTCCATGAAGAAAATCAATGGTCCAGATCACTTCTTAACTTAACGGCTGCGATTAAATCATGAATTCTCATATCGCGATTTCGGGGTTCTTGTTGTCAAGTGTTTTTGTTACTTCAAAGTCCTGATCCACGAAACTCCGATAAGAAGTTAAATCAACGGTCCAGATCTGATCTCTATTCAGCAGTTGCGATTAAATCGCGATATCACATATCACGATTTCAGGGTTCTTGTTGTCAAGTGTTTTTGTTACTTCAAAGTCCCGATTCACGAAACTCCGATATTGACTGGAATTAACGGTCCAGATCAAAGCTTGATTTGACGGCTCAGATTTCATCGCGATTTTGCATATTGTGATTACGCCCGCTTCTCCTTGCACTTTAAAGACCGTGCAGGTTCTCCTCAATCCAACGATGGTCGAACCCTACGCTTGAATCTAACGGATGAGATCTGTCTCCCTCTTCAACGATCAGAGATTCTTCTTAAGATATTCTTTTCAAACTTTCGCTCATTCGATGCCTTCGATCATTTGCATTCTTCTTAGACTTTCGCTCATTTGCTTCCTTCGATCATTCGCTGCCTTCGATCATTCACCTCTCTGAACTTATCTTATGTTTGCCTGTCAATTACAAACTTGTTATTCTCATGTCATCTTCACTGTTTCCATCAATGACAACTTCTCAAACTTCGTTGTCTATTAACTGAATTTTCCAACAATCTCCCCCTTTAGCATTGATGGCAACCCAAGAATCCACATGCATTCAGATCTTCTCTCCTTCTATTTTCTCCCCCTTTGAAATCAATGTCAAAGAAGAACCATTCTTCCCTTGATCTGTTATAAAACATACTCCCCCTATCAACTATAAGCATCTTGGAAATACACTAGATATTCAATAAGTACTCCCCCTGACCAAGTGAACAGATTAGGCAAAAGAGATTATAACCCCCAACTTTTGACGAAGATATCCAAAAGGGGTTGTTGCTAATGGTTTAGTAAAGATATCAGCAATCTGTAGAAGATATATAATTCAGTTGAACAATTCTGTTTGTAACTTGTTCTCTGAGAAAATGGTACTTGATTGGAATATTCTTAGTCTTGGAATGAAGAATAGGGTACTTGAAGACACTAATGGCACTAGTGTTATCACAATGAATTGGAATGGGATCAGTGTAATTTACCTTCAGATGTGCAAGAGTTTGTATCATCCATAAAATTTGTGTGCAGCAAGTAGTAGCAACAATGTATTCTGCCTCTATAGTGGATAATGAAATAGATCCTTGCTTCTTACTAAGCCATGCACCTAATGAGTCACCCAGAAAAAATGCTCCTCCACTGGTGCTTTTTCTCTCATCAACACAGTTTGCCCAGTCTGCATCTGAATAAGAAGTTAACTGAAAATTCTGATTTCTAGGATACCACAGACCATAAGTCATTGTTCCCTTCAAGTATTTAAATATCCTTTTGATAGCTACCAAATGACTTTGTTTAGGGGCAGACTGAAAACAACCTACCATTCCAACCGCTTGCATTATATCAGGACGGGATGTTGTGATGTACAGAAGACTGCCTATCATAGAGCAATATGTTCTTTGATCAACATTAGGTGAGATATCATCTTTACTCAGCTTGCAACAAACCACCATAGGTGTGCTAACTGTAGAGGAATCTTCCATCTGAAATTTCTTCAACATCTCTTTCAAATATTTTTCTTTAGAAATGAAAATTCCTGTAGAGCTTTGTTTTACTTGTAAGCCAAGAAAATACGACAGTTCGCCTATCATGGACATTTCAAATTCTGTTTGCATAGAATTAGAAAACCACTGAATAGATGATTCATTAGTACAGCCAAAAATAATATCATCTACATAAACCAAAACAACTAGTAAATTATCACCTTCAAACTTAATGAAAAGGTTACTGTCAACAGTGCCTTTCTTGAACCCTTTTTCTTGTAGAAATTTGTCCAGTCTATAATACCAAGCTCGTGGTGCTTGTTTTAGTCCATATAAGGCCTTCTTCAGCTTACAAACATAAATAGGATTGTCTGTCAATGAGAATTCTTCAGGTTTCTCCATATATACTTCTTCCTCTAGATCTCCATTAAGAAACGTTGACTTAACATCCATCTGATAAACTTTGAAATTCTTATGACAAGAATAAGAAAGAAACATTCTAATAGCTTCCAATCTTGCCACTGGTGCAAAAGTTTCATCAAAGTCCTGGCCTTCAACTTGTGCATATCCTTTATAGGCCAATCTGGATTTATTTCTAACAACTTGTCCTTTTTCATTCATTTTATTCTTGAAGACCCATTTGGAACCTATTACATTCTTATCTTTAGGTCTAGGCACAAGCTCCCAAGTATTGTTCTTCTCAATTTGATCAAGCACTTCATTCATTGCTCTAATCCAATTATCTTCCTGGTTAGCTTCCTCAAAAATTTTAGGTTCAGTCATAGATAAAAAAGAAACATGATATTGTTCTGAGTCTTTAATCAGTTTCCTTCTTGTCTGAACTCCTTCATTTATATCCCCAATTATTTGATTTTCAGGATGATTCTTTCTAATAATTCTAAGAGGAGATTTTGCTTCTTTCTGCTGATTTGTGTCAGTTTGAATGTTCGTATCTTCATCTGATCCAGACTCTTCTCTTTCTGATCATTGGACTTGTTCATCTTCATCTTCAACTATATCTTATGTTCTTGGTTCAGCACTGCTTACATTTCTGAATGGGATTTCTTCATCAACTTTTATATCTATACAATCAACTAGTTTGTGCAGTCTTTTATTGAAGCATCTGTATCCTTTACTATTTGTAGCATAACCCAAGAAGATACCTTCATCATACCTATCATCATATTTGCCAATATTTTCATCATTGTTCTTGATACAACATGTACTCCCAAAAACTTTAAAATGCTTGATCGAGGCAGGTCTACCAAACCAAAGTTCATAAGGGGTCTTGTCACTGTGTGGTCTGAGATGAGCTTTGTTAAGAATATGAATAGCTGTATGTATTGCTTCCACCCAATATGTCTGAGGTATGTTCCTTTCATTCATCATTGATCTTGCCATTTGTTGTACTGACCTATTCTGTCTCTCAACAACTCCATTTTGTTGTGGAGTCCTTGGAATTGTGTACTCTCTTTTAATCCCATGCTTATCACAGAATTCTTTGAAGTTCTCTGAACTGAATTCTCCTCCTCTATCGGACCTTACTGCCTTTAATATTTTTCCTGTTTGATTCTCAGTCAAAGCCTTAAACACTTTGAATTTTTCAAATGCTTCAGATTTTTCTTTCAAGAAGGCAACCCAAGTTAGTCTAGAATAATCATCAATAATCAACATAAAGTAATTTTCTTTACTTGTACCTTCATTCCTTGATGGTCCACATAGATCCATATGTACTAACTGGAGAGGTTTTTCTGTTGAA
>JZKD02S1296957.1:555824-579732 GCA_000966675.3 Picea glauca | reverse complement strand
CAACAGGCTTTGTATATCCAGTCTCTACTACATCCCAAACATCAACACCCAAGGCCATTAAGTATGTTCTCATTCTAATCTTCCAGAAGGAAAAAATTGTTCCATCAAATAGAGGAGGCTTAGAGGCTGAAGTCCCTTCATGACTTGTCATGTTTAAGATTATAGATCTACCTTTAAATAAAAGGAACTCGCTCTGATACCAATTGTTGAAATTATTAATACAACTGAGAGGGGGGGTGAATCAGTTGTATGTGAGCTTAAACAATCTTAAGTCTGTTAAAACATTATTAATCTTTATTCATGTGGTCATCAACAATATATAGCATATGGACAGTAAAGATAAAGAACAACAGTCACACATAAAGTATACACAGAGACAGATTTTTTCACGAGGAAACCCATAAAGGGAGAAAACCTCTTCTTCTTAGAAATTATAGGTAGTCTTTTAAGTTTTGTACATCATCTATAATTGAGCACCAACTCAATGTGAGGCTTATACCTCTGTTTTACAAGCTGGAACTTGTTTGAGAGCATCAACTCTCTAGTTTCTCTAGCACCCACTAGAAGGAAGCACCAACTCCCTGAATATTCCAGCACCAACTGGATGGAAGCACCAACTTCCTGAATGTTCCAGCACCAACTGGATGGAAGCACCAACTTCCCGTTACACAATCTTCAACCTGTATAACAGAGAACACTTTTTCTCCCTAGCACCACCCATCCACCCTTGTTTCTCTGGCTACAACCAGATGGAAGCTACAACTTCTTGTGTTCAAACTCCCACTTGAACCTCTGAGGACAACAGTCCTCCCGAGCACCTCCCAAACTCCCTAAAATATAAATGGCTAAATAAACAATCAACTTTACAGATAAATCAGTTCTTACCAATCTTTCTATGTTCTATAAATCTGGTCTTCTGCACACTGTTCTGTTGCTCTTCTCTTCCTCTGTCTATTCAGCAGATATGCTCTGCATCAACTCGTACTCTCATTCTGCTCTTCTTCAACTCGTTCTGTTATTCTTCTCTGCATTTCATCTCACTCTTCACATATGCTCAATCTCCTCTTGTGCATCCTCTTCTTCTCTATTCTTATAGTTTCATTCTTTTTCACTTACAAAACAACCAAATAAAAAACACAGTTTGTTTCATCTTCTTTTATACACACGAACACGACGGTTCAACTTCCCAACTCCTTAGGCAAAATGATGACAACTGTCTAAGCAACTGAAACGCCAAGTAACTGACAATCATGAGTCCATTTTGCTAACGGATTTGTCACTGAAACAGTTAATCTATGAGAAAGAATAGTAACCCTCCGATCACATTCAAGTTTTATCCACACCGTTAGATGACCTTTACTATTCTTGCCTTTTTAAGTCGGGTTTCGGCATTTTGGCCTTCCTGTGCCCAAGTGTCTCGACACTTCATGTTGCGATATCTGAAACTCCGAAATGGATATTTATCTAGACTGACTCCTTCTCTTCCCGTGACCAAGTGTTGTGACCACATCCTTATGCATAAGGCGCTTTCGCGATTTCGCATATCGCAAAATCGTAATACAAGTTTCTTTGTTTCTTTTGTCTCTCCATATTGCAATTCGCGAAACTCCGACACAGAGTTGAACCAATGGTCCAGATATGAACTTGTTTCAACGGCTACGATTGGATCACGATATCGCATATCGCAAAATCGGGATTCTTGTTGCATTTGTTTCTTTTCTTCTTGATATCGTGATTCGTGAAACTCCGACACGAGCTATAATCAACGGTCTAGATTCATTCTCGATTCAATGGCTGTGATTGAATCACGATATCGCATATCGCGATTCCGACATCCTTGATGTGAAATGTTCTTGTCACTTCAAAGTCCCGATCCCCGATACTCCATGAAGAAAATTAATGGTCCAGATCACTTCTTAACTTAATGGCTGCGATTAAATTGGGAATTCTCATATCGCGATTTTGGGGTTCTTGTTGTCAAGTGTTTTTGTTACTTCAAAGTCTCGATCCACGAAACTCCGATAAGAAGTTAAATCAACGGTCCAGATCTGATCTCTATTCAGCGGCTGCGATTAAATCGCGATATCGCATATCGCAATTTCGGGGTTCTTGTTGTCAAGTGTTTTTGTTACTTCAAAGTCCCGATTCACGAAACTCCGATATTGATTGGAATTAATGGTCCAGATCAAAGCTTGATCTGACGGCTCAAATTTCATCACGATTTTTCATATTGTGATTACACCCGCTTCTCCTTGCACTTTAAAGACTGTGCAGGTTCTCCTCAATTCAACGATGGTCGGACCCTGCGCTCGGATCTGAGGGCTGAGATCTGTCTCCCTCTTCAACGATCAGAGATTCTACTTAAGAGATTATTTTCAAACTTTTACTTATTCGTTGCCTTCAATCATTCGCATTCTTCTCAGACTTTCGCTCATTTGCTTCCTTCGATCATTCGCTGCCTTCGATCATTCACCTCTCTGAACTTATCTTATGTTTTCCTGTCAATTACAAACTTGTTGTTCTCATGTCATCTTCACTGTTGCCATCAATAACAACTTCTCAAACTTTGTTGTCTGTTAACTAAATTTGCCAACAGGGGTTTCAACCGAGCCAAGGTTGGCAGTTGATTCCTTCGAGAGTTGTTCGGGCACAATGGTTTTTAACCCGGTTGCTTCGAAAGACCCTTTTTGGTCTAGATTCCACCTCAATGGTGGTGGGGGTGGCTCCAGTATAACCTACGGAAAGCCCAGGAGCCTTCGTGACCGGCGGAGCTCGGGATCCTCCACTGTGTGAGAAGATCCAAGACACGCTAAGGCATTCTACATGTGAAAATAGTAACACACACTAAAAAAGAAATCCCTAAGAGATAAGACAAGAAATCACTAAGTATTTTGAAGAACAGTTACAACAACCAACACTAGAGCAACTTACCGGTGCAAGTGCAACTCGAATACGGAATCACCCTCCAGGTATACTCTGCAAAGCGTGGCCCGATGTCTATCCTAGGTATCGCGGTATACCCCTGCAGTCACCTGTGTATGTCCCTAAAAATATTGGCAACTAGTTTGCCAGCACGCGAACAGTCACCAAGTGGGTACAATCGATAGTCGGGTAAACCAAAATGAGCAAGGTATCAAGCCCGAAACCTGTCAAGGGTATCGAGAGAAAATGGTCTGGAAGACAACTGAGGACCTCGAACGGATTCGAGACCCATGAAGCCCCGTGGAAAATGAAAACGATGGAATCCCACAACAAGTCCTCGATATGTGTTCTCCACTACGCTTGGTCCGGCTTTGGAGGGGTTATCTCCGCTACCTTTCCTTATGCGACCTCGTGTTTATCCCCTGTGTTAGAGGGGGGTCCCGAATAACTTCCACGTAACTGGACTTCTACACTCCCTATCACAGACTCCAATGTTTGAGCTTGAGTGGCCTTGGAGAGTTTCCTCTCCAATCTAATCCAAGGCCCTAGTCCTGAACTAGTGTATGAACCCTACAAACAAAAAAGTCTAATAGATTTTAAATTAGTGTTTCTTTTATGGGTTTTTTTACGTCACAGGATATGAAGGTGAAACTGATGATGTGTAAAGACTCAAATCAAAAATGAATGAAAAAAGCTGGAAACAAAAGACTTTTACTAAATGCAAAAATCAACAACTTTTCACAAAGAAAGACTTCTTTTTCTTTTCAATTTTTTTTTTAAGATTTCATGCAGCCAACACAAAGGACTTTTGCTCGACTACGAGCTACTTATTCTCTAAATGAACTGCAAAAACTTATGAACAAAAATACTTGTTCCTAGCTATTGATGCAGAAAAACAAGCTTCAAACAAAGAAGAAAATAAAAAAGATTTTTTTTTTTCTTACGTGCAAATCAAGCAACAAAGGGAAAATACCGATAAGCCTAAAACCAAGAAAAGTGAAATTTTGGCTTAAAGCGCAGATCGCAAAGAATCAGAGCAAAGACACACAACGGAAATCAAGAAAGCAAAGACTCTTGTGCTTGTCTAAAAACCATAAGAATTTTTTTCTTTTTATCTTTTCTATCAACTATCAACCAAGAAAAAGCAGACTAAAGGTAAGAGAACCTAACCAACTGATTGTTCGACCCTAGACCTAGACACCTGATAGCAATACTTCTCACCAAAAGAGGGGATGACTGCCCCACCTTGATAAAAAAGCAGCCTGTCAAGCACGCTATTGTCACTGAAACAGCACGTGTGCCAACGCATGCTAAGCTACAACAGAGCGCGTGTACCCATGGGCTGCACTTGCACAGACCGTGTGTATATACCAAATCTAAGACAAAAATAAATACAGGAAGCCCAGACCAGGACGAGGCCTCTGGTATTGATAACCAGGGTCTCTTGAAGGCTTGGATGCTTCTTCCAACAGAAAAGAAAAATAAGTGCAAGGAATAACAAAATGCAATAAAGAAAACTGAAACAAGACTATGAACCAGCAAGACTTAGACAAGATCTAGAAAGCCCCCTAAGAATGTATAATTTTGATAGGGAAGAGGAGGACTTCCTCTCAAACTTTCTAACTCCTACACGCTACTGAAACCTCTACAGCTAGCGTTCAAACGTGGGTTGCAAGAGGTTATGGCACGGGTGCACGTGTGTAGGCCTTCTTCAGGCCGCGTGTACCTCTGTGTGTCCTGATAATTACCGTCAAGCAACAGTCAAGGAAAAACTGGTATAAAGAACCAGGTTCCCTACTAGCTCTAACCTAACAGAAAACAGACAGGCAAAGAAACAAAAAATCCAATCCTTTAAACTACTCAAAAACCTCAACTAAATCCGGAAAACCCTAAAGAGTATCTTCCCCAGTATGGTCGCCAACTCTGTTGTTGGGAAAAATACCCTATGGACTAGAAAACTAGGGTCAGACTTGCATGCATATTATGACCGTAAATAAATCACTTTTAACCTACCACCCAAAACTTAAAACCCCTCTTTCACATACATGCATGGAAAGGAACTACTAACCTTTTTACTAATGTTTGGTGTAGATCTTCCCTTGTGCTTTGCCCGCTTTCTTGTGTTTCTCCTTCCAAAGACAATCTTGCAATCAAGACAAACCACTATGCATGCATGCTACTTTTATACTTGAGGGTTATAAATTAAGCATAAATTAAACAAATCATAGATAACTCATGCATTGGGATGGGAAAAGTATTCTTTTATTATTTTCAAACTGAATCAACTTACAATCAATGTTGAGACCGGCCACCGTTCCTTGATCTTGATCCTGGGCTCCTCCTCTTCTTTGTCCTCCAACTACTTTGCGTTAATTCTCCTTAGGATTGAGGAAAGGCTAAAGGGTTAGGACAAATGGATTCGGAAATTGGGCAGAGTTTCTTCGCTATAATTTTTCCTCTTCCAAATAGTACCCCTACCCCTTCTTTTATAGGCTAGAAGGAGCTAGGGTTTTGGATGAACTCTCAGCCATGCATGGCTGGGAGTTTCAGTTAACTGACCCATAGATTTTTGTCCCATCAACAACTTTCCTATTTTTGTGCTTTGTTAGGTAAACGCGGGCTGTAGTAGGCCTGCCAGCATTCCAACGCGTTCAGTAGTGGGTTAGGGCACGTGTGACTTAACCCAAAAGGATTTTCAAAGAGGTTTCTCAGCAGATGTTTTGGCAATGAATGGATATGAGTCGGCTTGATGCCAGGTAAGCATGTGTGGTGAAATTTAGGGTTATAACACTCATGCATAGATTTTAGGAACCTCAACAGAGCTTCAAAAAAGGACAATTACCTAGTCCTGCCAATGGAGCAACTTTTGCAGACCATGTCTGGTTCAGAGATCTTCTCTCTACTGGACGGTTTCTCAGGTTTCAACCAAGTCTTGGTTTTAAAGGAAGATCATTTGAAAACTACCTTTTGAACCAAGTGGGGAACCTTCGCTTATAAACGTATGTCGTTTGGGTTAACCAATGTAGGGCCGACCTTCCAAAGGGAAATGGGCGTAGCGTTTTGGGGACTAATCAACAAGTGTGTCTTAGTGTATCTAGACAACGTAACTATGTATTGAAAGAACATATAAGAGCACATCTAACACTTATCTCAGATTTTCGAAAGCTGTAGGAGATACAATATATCCTTAAATCCCAAGAAAATTATTTTCGGCGTCGATGAAGGTAAGCTACTAGACCACATTATATCTCAAGAAGGCATTTACATAGACCCAGAAAGGATTAAGGCCATATCTCAACTCACGTTGCCTCACAACAAGAAATTTATGTAGTCTTTCTTCGGGCAAATCAATTTCATAAGGAAATTCACTCCCAATTTCACAGAAACCATCAAACCCTTACAAAAAATGATCCGCAAAGATGTTGAATTCAAGTGGGATGATGAACGAAAATATGCTTTCAGCAATATTAAAACTGATATATCCCAAGCCCCCGTGTTACGAAGTCCAAATTTCAATAGAGATTTATTCCTTTATAGTTTTTCCTTCGACCAATCGTTAGTTGCGGTATTGACTCATAAGGATGATGACAACAAGGAGGCTATGGTATCATTAATATCCAAGGAGCCTAACTTAATTATCCTCATGTTGATAAACATGCCTATGTGGCATATAAGGTAGTAAATCACTTCAAGTCTTACATCCTCAAGAACCACACCAAAGTGATTGTGCCTCACCCTGTGGTCTAATCCTTGTTTAATCATCAAGATATGGGGGAAAGAAGAGGGAAATAGATGGTAGTGGTCCAAGAATTTGATCTAGATATAAAACCTACCAAACTAGTTAAAGGGCAAGGATTGTGCAAACTCACGGTTGAAGCCCATGACCAAGTAAATGAAGATTTTGGATGGAAGAATGAAATAGAATTATGGTGTGGTGAAGCTTCATATATTTCCTGAGGGCCAGAGTCTTGGTATGAGAATTTAACTTATCTCCTACACCATGGGACTTGTCCAGAAAATATCAACCCTAGGGAAAGGAGAGCTCTTAGGTTAAAGTCCACACAATATTGCCTCATAAATTCAGTACTCTTCTAGATTAATTATGATGGGTTACGGTTAATATGTCACGAACGTGAAGACATAGACAAAGTTCTGAAGGAGCTCTATGATGGCCCTACCAGTGGACATTTCGTAAGAAACACCACTGCTCATAAGATACTGAGAGTTGGCTATTATTGGCCCACCTTTTTCAAAGACACTCACACCTACACTAGAAACTGCAAAACTTGTCAAATAAGCATTGGGAGAGAGAAGAGAGCAGCGGTCCCACTCCAACCAGTGATTGTCTCTAGGCCTTTTGATTAATGAAGGTTGGATATCATAGGAGAAATTACACCCAGTTATTCGAAACAACGCAATTGTATACTTACTTCCACCGATTATTTCACGAAGTGGGCTGAGGCCATCCCTCTGATTCAAGTAAATGAGAAGGTGGTGATCCAATTCATAGAACAACAATTGATCACAAGGTTTGGTGTCCCTTCTATTCTATTTTTTGATAATGCAGCTTATTTTAATTCCACTCTATTGACATAGTTTTCTCTAGACAAAGGAATTATAATTAGGTACTCTACAAATTATTATCCATGGGGAAATGGGGTGGTAGAATCAACCAATAAGAACCTAGTGAGAATATTAAAAAACACGGATGCAAATACCAAAGGAATTGGCATAATATACTTCGTAATGCTCTATGGGCCGATAGGTTCACACCCAAGGAAGCTATAGGAAATTCCTCATACTTTCTGGTTTACGGGCATGAACACATTCTCCCAAATGGGCTTTATCTTCCATCTCTTCAACTAGCCCAAGATTCCAGCGGGGAGCCTTCATCAGTGGTACAACAAAGAATTGACACTCTGCTCATTCTAGAGGAAGAAAGGGAAAAGGATAAATCAAAGTTCATGGCCCACCAGTAGATCGTTAAAATATGGTTTGACACACATAAGGCTAAAGAGAATAACTTTGAAGTAGGATACTTAGTCTTGAAATGAGACAGAGCTAACGAGCCTAAAGGCAAACATTATAAGTTTCATAATCTATGGCTCGGGCCTTTCCAGGTGGCTGAGAATATTGGGGTAGGCACTTATTGGTTGAATAATCTGAGGGGGGGACATGACACCCTCCCAGTAAATGGCCAAGCCCTAAAACAATATTTCCAATAAATAAAAAAAATTGTATGTTGTTTTCATGATTTTGATTTTAGATAGGCCTTTTGTGAATTGCCTTTATTTTTCTTTTGTTGTTTTATTTTCCACGCTTTTGAGGGTTTTTTTTTATAAAGGAAATGGTTGACCTCAAATCATGTGACATAGTGAACTCTTTTCTGAAATCAGCGCTCACATACAAAACAAGAAGCACCAAGGAACTTGCGGTTTCTTTGAGGGGTCCTCTATCTAACCTGCGCAAATAAACAACTTTGGAGAAATGTCAGAAGTCTCTACTTAGTGGCCTGGTAAAACCTTAAGGGAAAGTTGGTATGCTCAAAAATAATACATGAGACCTTGAAGGAAAAGCTAGCTAAGGATTCACCTTAACCGCCTCATTTTTGAAAAATAAATAGATGTCATCCTCTCCCACTCGCTCAGGGAATTCTGTCGAAATAAAATTTACTTTATCAAATGAGTGAACAGTGGGAGAGGGTATGTAGATAACTCTGTCGAGGCTATGGACACTCACTAGCATTGGAGCAAGGTATTTGATGTCAGGGTGACTCCGCCAGGGCTATGGATGCTCGCTGGTAGTGGAGCAACATCGTAGCAATTGAGTAAAGGTAACTAAAGGCTTAATTTCAGTGAATACTTTACTAGATTTTGTCAAAAAGGGCATGAGTCAGGTCTACAGGAAACAAAGGAGGAATAAAGGTTAAAAACCCTACAGGCAGTCCTGCAAGCATCAACCGAAGGATTTCAAATGTAAGGGTAAAAGAGGATCTGATTTAAAACCAATAAGGTTCTCCAACAATTTTCGTATCAGCTAAGCATGAAGGAAGAATAGATATTCTTCTTTCGCCCAGTAAATCACCATTTGTTGAGCACTCAAAACACCCTAAAAAGTCTATGTCAAATTTTACATTTTGGGTACCACTTAATCTTTTGGCATTGTCTAATTCTAATTCAGTATGAAAATTGTTGCCTTTTCTTATCATTTTTTTATTCTCATTAATTCTTTAAAAGATTGCTTGGACAAGTGAAAACCATCATAACTTAAAAGAACTAACATTTAATTAAAGAATCAACCACTAAAACATTTCACCCAACGAGTCCAAAATTCGGCACCCGGAAGAATTGAATATGAAAGAAAATCATTCAAGAAAACCGAGGTCATCAATTGTCGATCTTCATCAACATCGGTAAAAGGGAGTTTTATTTCATGACGAGCATTACACAATAAAGTCGTCGATAGACGATCTCATTTCGGCATCGGTGAATTTTTGATAAAGTAAATCCGTAGAGAACATAATAAGTTTATCCTCGAGCATTGATTCCCCAGTGTCTTTTCGGCATCGACAGTCCCAGGTTTAGCTCAGATCGCGCATTTTGAACAAAGTCTCGAAACCGACTATTACCCGCAAGCTAGGTCACCGGTCTTCGATGTCACATGTCCCAAACAAGTTGTGTCGCGACGACACCACTGAGCATGAATTATAGGTTTCCTTAGAAGAAATACAGTTTTTCCAAATAACACAAAGCTACGTTCCAAATAATACAGGAAAATATGTGGACCAAACACATAGGGACTTCATATACAAACAAGAATATGATGCATTCAACTGTTATAACCAGGATTCTTCCATTAGTGTTGCATGACTTTTACATTATAGGTCGAATGAGCTCAAAATATATACAATAGACGTTCCTAATAGTATGTGGCCAATCAATCTGGGTTACCTTTAAAACTTGGGATTTATAGGTAAGGACGTCACTTGGTTGCCCCCACTCTCTAGTTACTATCCCTAGAATCTAGGAAACAGGTTTTCTTTTCTTTTGGTGCCCTTTGTTCTTTACACAGCTACATTATTGTATCCTGCACTTCCCCTAGCTACCTTTTGAGCCATTCCACATTCCCTTTGTGGCCTTGCGATTCTGACACTTCAAGGGTTCTTTTCACCAACTGTCCTCTTAAGTCTTTGTTCTCCTGATAGAGTTCGGCAAGTGATATTTGTGCCTATTCTAGCTGTTGATTCAGCCCTCAAACATTAGCACCTGTGGCATCCATTCCCCTTGTCCTTGCCGCTCTTTCCCAACAAATTTCTTCAACAGGATCCAACCAAATAGTGGGCATAAGGAGTTTCTCGGCTATAAATCTCGCATGCAGCTCACTTAACGCCTGAGTCTCCCCAGTTTCCTTTTTTTTCCTTGCTCAGCCTCTTTTTTGGTGTATCCACTATGAGGCAGACATGTCTTCCAATGCTCTTCTCTTTGGTGTGACTTGTTCCACGTCATCCTTCTCAAGGTGTGATATCATCGTTTCCACACACAGATGAAATTCCCCTTTGAAACCTTGGGGTTTCCCGCTACAAGTAAGAACGAATCCCAATCTCATTGAGGTTCAATCCTGGTGCTTCTCCCGCTTCGCGTACCCTTTCTCACATTGTGATAGGTTCCCATGATATAGCACGTATCCATCATACACAGGGAATTCGGTGAAGGCTCAAAGTAGAAAACCTTGATCACTCTGGGCTCGCGAGACGAATTACCAAAAATGTATAAGCTCAGCTGGTAAGTAGAATGCATGAAAAATGATCTAGAATTTATAACCAAGCATGCAGTGAGTGGAAATGTGTTGAGGAACATTGAATTCATGGTGAATGGATGTTTTGAAGAAAACTAAATATTTCTTGTGGCATATCCACGCAACAAGTATGTTCTGGGGCATGCGAGGTACAGTCGTTAAGAGTTGCAAGGAATATATGATGTGAGCACCATGATTTCATATTTTTTGAACCTTCATGATGACCTAATAATGTCCAAAGAACTTATCGACGTGACTTTTGTTTAGACAATTGGCCTCGACTTGAAACCCGCAATGAATTCCCTTATGACAGCATTCAATCCTTTTGGAATTGAATCGTACTTTCGGCACATATTTGGCCCTGACATCCTTTCCCGACTCCAAGGGCCAACCGGCCACTGGTATAACTTCAAATTTCATTCTCTCTTGTACCTAACCTGTTCATGCTATAGCACGTGGATGTAACCCACCCTCACCAGGGAAAAATTGATGGCGCTAACAGAAACATGAGGCGAACAGTTTGAAAGATTGCAGGAATCATGTAAGTATAAAACAACTAGGTTAGCAATATTTACAGGTATGCACTGATCTGAATTATTCATGTTTACACTTTATACGTACGTTTTTTGTCAGTGGTTCTATACACGGTCTCTAAACAATTTTAATTTCAATTGCAGAAAAGATGCCTCAAAGTGTTGAACAAGAATGGATCGGGAGCCTCGTCGAGAGATTCAAGAAAATAATTCAAGTTTGAAAGGAACTAAATCAAAATTAGCAAAAGAAGTGAGGACACCAGATTCCCTAAGTTCAGCACCCCCGACAACTTCGTCAACTTGCACGACATGGTCGAATCGCACACCAAGCAAGATGAATTATGGGTCGAAGAGCTAGTGAATGTGGCCGAAACATCACCAAGACAAGTGAAACGATTTATGGAACATCCGATTAGAGCGTAGACTGTGCTACAGCATATAAACACTAGTCTAGTGAATTATTGGGCGCATGCGGTGGAGGTCAGAGGAATTTACATGGCTTAAATGGAACAACATAGATTTCCATGGGCCCAAACCTACGAGGAGATGTTTATCAGTTGGTCGAAGTATAAGAAAAGTCACCCTTTCGAAGGGATATCTTGAGACGATTGTTGGAAAACTGTTAGGAGAGAACACCACGTGGCAAGTTTTGTTTTGTTTAAACTACACTTAGCCATTATTTTTAGTGAATTTTACATTATAAAAAAGAGCATCGACCAATTAGTTAAGGGTTGATGGTTGTGGAAAGAAACTCTTTTTTTTTTGTCAAGAATTATTTCTGAGCTACCGTTAATAAAGAAGTCCTTCTAGACCAGAGACAAAGTTATTTTCATCAAATGCATGTGTGATTGGATGTGGAGAAGAACTATTTCCTATCTCATTTCATGAATGATGTTGTAATGAGTAAGAGCTATTTAATTTATTGTCAAGTTATCTGGTGCAATACTTTGTTGTTCTTTACTTTAATGATGAAGATGAATCATTGTGTTATCATGTGATGGATGATTAAAGTAGGTGGATTATTCTTCTTGCCTTTGTTTTATTGCATATGTGTTTTCTTTCTGATAATTAGTATCTCAGACAATAATTGGACGCTCACATGGTTAACATATTATTACTAGGCATGTGGTATAGAATTGTCGTCTGCATGCTTGAGTATCAAGTTATCCCAAGCTCGGCCTCTTCTCCAGTAGTTAAACTTAATTATATTTTGTTTCCAATTTGGTTTATACTAGCCTAAAATCTTACTTCAGTCCCACCTAAGAGAAAATACAAAAAGAGAAAGTCCCAACTGAAGGAGATGCCTTCACAAGAGAACGTAAAGCCCATCAATTAATTGGCCAGACAACGATATCTAGAGAATCATTCCACCATTAAACGTTGCAGAGTCTAATTGGGCATTGGTAGTAGGTTTGGTTCCTGTTATTGAACTAAAGGGATTTAGGACCCATCAACAGGCCCACATGACTTTTGGCTCTTCATCTCCTAGGGTTAGGTTCTTAGATGTATAGGTTTTCTTACAATCCTACTTATTGTAAAAAGGACTTGAGAGCCTCATTGTAATCATGTTCTGGAAAATGAGCACATCTGTCACATCACTTCTTAGAGATAAGCTTCCACCATTCTAGAAAGCTTATTTTTCGCTCCATTTTACAGTTTCAGCTTATTTCCTTATTGAATAGAAACCAGTTTCATTGTATATTTGTTATTCTGTGTTAATCATATTTTGATAATAATATGTATTCATTTTATTCTTCTCATAAAATCTGAATCACACTCATTTTCGATATTATATGATGATGGAATTAACTTCCAATTTGGTCTTACAGCATGAAAACTCAACTCCTTACTATTTGCAATCCAATGGTCAAGTCAAAGGCGTAAAAATGTTTTTGACAATGATGCTTTGTAGAATGATAGGGATTCACAAATAGAATTGGCATACGGTGATTTTTTTTCCATTATGGTCATATCAATCCTTGGTCAAAACAACCATAGGTTTTACACCATTCCAACTGGTATATGGTTTAGAAGTCGTGTTGTCGATTGAATGCAAAATATCATCCTTGAAACTAGTTTTCATATTACTTCCCAATACCACCACTGAGGAAGAATGTATTTTGTACCTGACATGAGTAGATGAAACTCATAATGATGTCGCTCTGGCTAATGAAACCCATAAGAAACGTGTCAAATATCAATATGATAAAACTGTTAGACCTCATGTTTTTTGTGAAGGTGACTTGGTCATGTTGTATGATCAAGATCATGAAATATTGGGGGGCAGGTAAATTCGAGCCCATGTGGCATGGCCCTTATATCGTTAAACGTGTATTAGAGAAAGGTTCCTATGCATTAGTGGATTATGATGGGATTCCTTTCTGTAAGCCTCGGAATGGGATTTACCTAAAGAAGTAATATGCCTAGAGTCATTCACTAATAATATCGTGGAATATAGCACAGTTATTGAACTATTGGCTAAATCCATTTTACTTGGCATTCATATCTTAGTTGTTCGACTTCACTCTCAACTTGTGGTACTACAATTAAGTAATGTTTATTCTATCAGAAGCCCTACTCTTTTACAAGTATATTTAAGTGTTCGTCTCTTGGAAAGAGATTTTGACTATATAGAGTATCAACACATTCCAAGAAATCAAAATACATTAACATATTCTTTACTTAATTATGTATTAGATAGACATTTGCAACATTTGTAAAATTCAGATATGCATTTTGCACCAAATAGAACAGAAGCAGAAATCGTCTTATATTAATTTTTCAAAAAGTTTTACAAAATGTATTGGGACAACACAAATCCTATGGATTTTAGATCAATTCATTTCAATAACCAAACAACTCAAAGGATCCTAGTCATCTCTAGGTCCATGATGCTCATGGTAGCATACTATGGTCTGAGCCACTCAAATAAAATGAGTTGTGCGTCTGGATACTCCTGCAATGTGTCGCTGGTACTGTCACGGTAGATTGTCAATATGAATATCCAGTATACCCAAGGTAAACCCCTCAAGGTTGTGTTATGTTTCCTAGAGATCCTCTACTGCTTCACGATCATAAGAAACCATTGCACCCTACTCGCATCGCCTCTGTATCGGCAAATTCCCATATGGTTTGCTTGGACCAATATCTGCATGATGAAAACAAAATTAGTCTCAATACAACCAAAACATTTAAAATTTTAAAAATTAAAAAAAATGGTTTATTTTTATCTGAATCATTCCACTGGTACCCCTCTTGAAGGACTATGTCTAGATCTCCTCGAAAATCCATCCATGTATATGTGTAGTCTTCGATCTTGATGAGTTGTTTCTTCATCCATTTGAAGAATTTCTCATCATACGAAACTGTTGGGCCACCACCATGGCATTCCACCGTGTCTACCCACCTCTTCATATGAGGCTCTTGTGTGTCAAGGTTCTCATCCAAATCCATACTCTACAAATGTAAAAATGGAACTCTTGTTGAAGATATTACACACTCACCTATAATTATTTTCCTAAGTTTTACATTCCAATGTTGAGAACTCTTCCTTAGATGAGAATATTATCTCTAGAGAATATACCCCTACAAAATAGGATGTGCATCTTTAGTTTAGATTCAGTTACACTTAGTTAGACTAGTGGAAGTCATGACTCGATTAACTAATGATTGCATGGATTATTTACCTAGGACTAGGTGGTAGTTTACTCCAATATCTTTCAGTGAGTGTCTATATCTCCCTATATCATGAGTATGGCACAGTAGTTACTCATTTAGCCTATATCTATTGTAAATTATTCACTCTTTGATTGTGGAATATGGTTAATGAAAATTATTTGTTCTCATTCTCTTGTTTCTCTCTTCTATCATTTTTCTACAAACTATGTATGTCATTTGTTAGTTATATCTTATATGTGCAGGTTCATTCACATTTACATGGTATCAGAGTTGACATATTGCTAGGAAAAAGACACACCGGACTCTTTTTGCAGGTACTGAAGATTAAAGAATGCAGAAAAGATGGATTATTTTCTTATAATAATTCTCACGCCTCATAACTATTTGGAGTGGAAGCCAAAATTTATGCTTGTTCTTAGATGCAGAGGATTGTACCAAATAACTATGGAAATGGAAGTAGAGTTTGATTCTGTCGATGAGAAAAATGACTTTCTTAATAGACAAGATATGGCCATAGGATGTATCCTTTGGTTTGTTTCTCCTGCAATTCTCCACCAAGTATATGATGACTCACAAGACTCAACTCCAAATGAATTATGGACTATATTGAAGGTTCTATTCAAGAATAAAGAAGATTGTGAAGATTTCATGCAGGAGATTGGAAAGATAGAACTAGAAGAGAAACCATCAAAAGATCAATCCTCGTATTCTGAAGAGTTTTTTACACATGTATCTGCACAAATGTGTGTTCCATTAATTGCAGATGATGCCTACTCCATTTCAGATTTCTTTTCTGAATTTCATGTGGAATATATATTGCATGCATCTCAAGAGTCACTGTTGGATTACTGAGATGGGGGGTGAATCAGTATTAGAGAAATTCAATCCTTTTTCACCATAAAATGCAAGTGTTATATCAATGTAGCATTATCATCCAATAGTTTCAGAGTAAATAAACAATGAACAAATGAAAAATCACACACATACAAAGTACACCAGTGTTTTACGTGGAAACCCAAAGCAAGAGAAAACCACAGAATGATTTTTCTTATATGTCTTTAAGAATTACATTCATTGGAAGCACCAACTTCCTTTGTTTTCCAATTGCAACTAGAAGAAGGCTCCAACCCCCTAGTTTCTCAGGCTACAACCTAAGGGAAGCTCCAACTCCTCAATTCTCTAGCTAAAACTAGAAGGAGGCTACAACCCCCTATGTTCTATGGATACAACCGAAAGGTGGCTACAACCACCTATCCTTGCCCTGTCCAACCACCCTGAAATATAAGTAGAATGATAGAACCATTGTCACACTATCACTGTGAGATATATTGTCGTAAACCTGTACCAATCAACCTGCACAAACAACCCGTAACAACATGTACCAGTGACCTGTGCCAACATGTACCATACATCAACCTGTACATCAACCTGTACCATAAACAAATGCATCAACCATGCACCAAACCTGTACAAATAATGTTAAGACTTAAATAGTGGCACATTACCCCTTAATTGGGGCATATTACATTAGTAATGTTATTTTATTTATGTTGTCTTGGGTTTGTTAGTTGTGATTGTACCTCCTAGTATCCAATATATACCAAGGAAACATTTTCATTTGGAATCATATTGTATTTAGAAATTTGTGTGGTGTATAAGGAGGTTTCCCCCTCGAAGAGGCTTATTATCTGAAATTCTATCTTTTTCAAGGCGTTGAGTACTTATTATAAGGATTTTCTATGCTATCTTGATATTTGGATCTTAACATTTGGTATCAGAGCTAAGATATGATATTCTTGAAAAACAAGATTATGCAATGGTGAAGGCTCTCAAGGTGTTTAGAACATATGTCTTGCACTTCGAAATAATTGCTTATGTACCAACAAATGTGATTAAATATATCTTAGTTCAGCGAGATAGTGATGGAAGAAGAGGTAGATGGTTCTTAACACCAACCATCTACTTCTTCTTCCATCATTGTCTGGCTGAACCAAGATATCTTTACTTGAATTTGTTGGTACATAAACACTTATTTGGGAGTGCAAGACATATGTTATGAATGCCTTGGGAGCCTTCACCATTGCATAAGCTTGTTTTTCAAGAATATCATATCTTAGCTCTGATACCAAAAGTTAAGAACCAAATATCAAGTAACCAAATATCTTAGTGTTGATTATTATTCTAAGTTTTTTCTATGTTATCTTGATATTTGGTTCTTAACAAATAACCTGTCACAACAACCTATCCAAAAAACCTATCAAAACAACCTATCTCATCAATCTTATCAACCAAATCAGATCTACTCGCCAATATCAATCACCAAGACAACTATCAACCATATCCACAGTATCACCAATATGTGCATCAACCAAGCATATCACAACAACTCATAATCATCACTAATATCAATATGTGCTTCTAATAATATACCAAGGCAAGTATGCTACATCATCCATAAACCATGTGTCAACAATACTACTAAAATGTACCTCCAACCATGTACCAAGTATGTACCAATCATGCATCAACTACACATCAACTATGACTCATCAAAATGTACCAACATCATCAACTATACACCTCATGTATGTGCCAACTCATCAACTACTTGTCTCAACCATGTACCCAACATGTACCTCAACCAAAAATTTCCAAAATCCCTCATCAATTTCATCATCCAAATCTGATCTGAACACATATACCACAAGTTTGTACCTCAAACCATGTGCTAGAACCTCACTTTTATACAACCTCTATCTGTACCAATAAATTTAGCAACATACCTCAACCAAAATCCATCAAACATGAACCAATTTAAACTTCAGTAGATCTACCTCAGATCAACTCTACAGCAAGCCATAAACTCCCAACAGGGCATCCAACATATTTACAAGGAAAACCCTCAAATCAATTCATAAATTCAAAACTACACATATGAGAACCATACCTTTTTTTTGTCTTGTAGCATTCTGTTGCCGCAGTTTTTCTGCCATGAATCCACTACCGCGATTTTTCTGTCGCACTTTTTCTGCTGCGGTTTTTTTGTCGCACTTTTCCTGCTACAATTTTTCTGCCGCACTTTTCCTTCCACACTTTTTCTTTTGCACTTTTCCTGCCACACTTTTTCTGCTGCACTTTTTCTTCCTCACTTTTCCTGCCACACTTTTTCTTCCATAGTTTTTTTGTCGTACTTTTTTTCCTACAATTTTTCTGCCGCACATTTTTTGCGGCAATTTTTCTCTATCAATAATACCTTTCCAAATAACCTTTCACAAAAATAGATATTCAATGATATTCAAGTTTGTTTTGAATGAGAGACCATTTCCTCTCATTTATACTTTTATGTAGCTTCCTCAAGGGGTTATTGTTACACGTCAAAATTTCTCACTTCGATAATGTTTCATTGTCATTGTCGCAAGTGTCACAAAAGTCATATTTGTGTACCGCATGTGTCGCATTGTGGATGACATCATAAGAGCACTTGGTACATCCTCTAAGACTTGTTAGAAGAGGTAAACATGTCATTTGGAAAATTTTACAAACTTTTACCTTGAATAATAATCATCTTAAACAATTTTTTGTAGATTAGCGCTCCCATGTCCACATGCAGGGAGCGCTAACACTCCTTTCTTTCTTAGCAGAGAGCATTGTAGCGCTCTATTGCCAACTTTAAAGGAGCATCGATCTGTTGAGAGAATATTGGGGAACAATCCCCCTTATCTCTAAGGAAAACTAAGAAGCATCTAAGTTATTTTGGCTTGAATCCAAGCTAAAGGTTGGATCTAAGGGAAATCCCACAAATGATGGAGTCATATCCTCAACTTATTTCAAGAATAGCTAAGCTGGTTGAGCCTCTCAAAGCCTATATAAGTAGGCATTCTCATGGTGAAAGAAAAAATAATATCAATGAAAAGTATTGTCATTCTTATTGTGTTTCTTTCAAGCAAGGTGTTGGACAAGGAGGACTTCGTGAGGTTGTTGCATATGCATCTATAGATTGTAAGTACCTTGTTATGTTCTCATTAATATATATGCTTGGTCATTTTCTTCAAGTTTGTGTATGTTTGCATGGGCTTGTCTCTTCTTGATAAATATATCTTAAACTAATCTTGGTAGAATAGGAAGCATGCATTGTCTTTGTTGTCTATTGAATTACATAACTCATTAAAGGGATTGAAGATCAAGTTCAACCTGGATCGAGCAAGGACAAACTTCAGAAAAATGTACATCATGCTTTCTTCCTCTTTTCCTTTGAATAGTTTAGTTACATTTAAAGGAATGTCAGTGTTCAATGTTAGCATTTTTCTGTCTTGGTCATAGGGGTCTAAGATCCAAGAGGACATTCACCTGTCCGCATGGGAATTTTCCTACAACAAAAATTGGCGACTCCATTGGGAAGAGAAGATTTTAGTTTCGGTTTCTTTCCTTGGTTTTATATTATATTTTGCTTGTCTTCAGATCCTACTCACTATATTTTTCCTCTGTTATACATGTGTTGTCATTCCTGAAGTCATCTTACACAAGCTGATGATCAATATTTCCTGAGTTTTTTTTTTTCTGGGTTGATTCTTTTTCATTCTCAGAAAATAACGCCTTTCTTCCTTTACATCCAGAGCATTGATTTTAGTATTGGCGCTCCCCTACAGTGATTTAGGGAGCGCTATAGTGCTCTGGTGTTCATACAACCAGAGTGTTGATTTTTCTCTCTATTGAAAATTGTTGGGTATCTGTACTGGGTGTGATTTTTTGGGTTTTTCCTCTTTCTCAGGACCTTTTCTATCAACTTGTGTCCTCTCTAAATCTTGAAACCTGTTTCTTTCTAAGATATTTGTTCTTTGTTTGGATCCTTAAAAGATATTTCCTTGTTTTGAAATCACTCTTTCTCTTCATAATTTTGATTTTATTTTCAATACTTTCTTGTTCATCTGATCGTATGAAAGTGGTTAAAAGGAAGCCCATATATCTTTGTACTGTTCCATTTGGTATTTGATTTGTATCTTTCCAAGAAAATTTCTTGTTTGAGTTATGTTGTTTTGGATTTATTTTTGAAAATTTTAGATTTGTTTTCACTTCTTTTTTTATTGTTGTGAGAGTGTTCTTTTTGTTTATATGATACTTGCTTGTGATTATCTAAAACTGCAAATAGTGAAATCTTGTTGGCATAAGAAGCTTTGAATAAAATCAATTTATGTTCATATTTAAACAAAAAGAGATATTTTATGATTGGTCTTTGGATATTAGGATCAATTTATGAATAGTTTAGCATTGAATTGGGTTCTTGTTGAAAGCAATTGCATGAAATTTCTACATTTTTGTGTTTGATAGTGAAAGAAAGAAATGTTTTCTCCTTCCCATAAATAGAAGTCCATTGAAAGAAACGATTGATTATAATTTTTCTTTTGATTCTTTGGGATTTGAGTCATCATATCATCAGTGTCACTTTCATTCACCTCTGAGTAAAGAAAAGCCACTAAAATCAATGCTAATTAAAATTAATCTAGAAACGTTTTTTTAATAGATTCTTCCACCAACAATAGACTAGGATTAGCACTCTAGATTAGGCTGTAGAACTCTCCAAAGCATTCAAAAAAAACTTAGAATCTTGCAATAGGGAGAGCAAATCCAATTTTTGTATAAGCATATCTAGGATCCCCCTCTCACACAGGGGTTACACACGAGGTCATGTTTGAGAGAGCCACGGAGATTATCCCTCTGCAGTTTAACCGTTTGTAGTAGTAAGATCGTATATTGGGGGTTCTTATTGAGGTCCAACTGTCTTCATTTCTTCTCAGTGCTTCGTGAATTATGAATCCATTCAGGGTCCTGTGGAGTTTTACCATTCCACTTATCCTCAGTTCTCTTGAAGGATTTCAGACTTGTTATCCTGCCCATATGTTCGAACTGGACTGTCGACTGTACTCACCCATAGTTTTACTGCGAGTTGGTTTCCTTAGTATCCATAATGTTTAAGGTCTTTACACGAGGTGATGGTGAAGGGAAGTATTCGCTATACCTAGAACAAACGTTGGTCAAACTCACTCAGGCTCCTTGGAGGGTAAATCCACGATTACTATGTGGAATCTTGCACCAAGGCGTAATTCTGTTAAGCAGGTCTCCATCGTAATTATTCCACCTGCTCATATCCTAGCCCCTTCTTGTTTTGATCATGCGATTTTGGATTTCATCACCAACTAGTATGGTCATTGTAAGAAGGTTTGTTTTCTTGTTGGTTCTTCTAGATTTTTTAGTGTGTGTTGTAGATTTAATAATTTTTTAAGATTGATCCTGTAGATGATAAATGCCTTTGTAGATCATGTAGGATGAAAGGGTTTCCTCTAGAAGTAGGCTATGAACCCTTACCTCCTAATTCACCAGAAGACATTTACCGTGAAGACGTATAAAACTGTTATGATGTTGGGATCGTTGCTACTCCTTTGTTAGAAAATATTGAAAGTGCCTTGGTTAGGGTTGAGGATCATATTCCTCATACTAAACCTATGTCAGAATCTCCTATTGAAACACTCCTTGTTTGATTGGACTCGTTCGGTAATATTATAGAAGAAGAAGTCCCTGGTTTTCCATCGAGACCAATTACTGAGACATACATGGGATCCAAAGAAGCAAATTTTAATGATGATTTTAGGACCCTCGTTCGTCATACTGACGCAGTAGATCCACAACAGACACCTGCTCATTTTGTATGGAGGAATCCATCGGGACGTGATATTTATGAACATTTTGATTTTATTCGACAACCTATTGATCCTAATGACCCTCTTGCCGCTGAGGCGAGACCATCCGGTCATACTATTGATCGTCCCATTGAACAGGTCATCAATCTTGTTGCTACACCAGCACAAATCCACCTTAATTCTAGAATCGCAACACCTAATCACACACAAGGTACTTCAACCATTACTCCCACTATTATGCCTCTTCATACTACAGCTCCTCATGTTCCACAAGATCTGAACACCTTTACAACAAAGAATGTAAACCCTTTCCAGACATACTCAATAAACTGTGAGACATATCCTGACTAGGGGGAAACCACCATCTAGTGGGCCTATCCCTCTTGGGGAACAACCATCCTTTAACGATCCTACCCCTCCTTGGAGACAGCCACCTATGCATGTTCCTTTTGGGGGACAACCCCCCTTTACTGCTCAAACCATGGTTGTAAATTAACCTATGGAAGGGGGGAAACCCTGTTTTGTTAGAAACCCTTCACAATCCTAGGGAGTACATCAAGGAGGTATGTTTAATAAACCTTGCCATGGGGGGGAGTCATACCATAACCCACAAGGAGGAGTATCAAATCATTTTCCTTCTGGATTATATTTTGGACAACCTTATCCGAGTGTCCCAAATCCCACCTAGGGTTCTCAAGGAAAATAACCTTATCCTCCCCAAGGGTCAAATGTTTACCCTCCTCAGGGAAAAACTGTTTACCCTCCTCAAGGGAAAACTATTTATCCCCCACAACCAAATCAACCAACTTATACTCCTCGGAATCAACCCGGTTTCCCCCCACTAATGAATGTTCCTCAACATCAATTGAATCCTTCATATACTAGTCAAAAACAACCATATATGGGAGAGCCTAGTGGATAAAATTATCCACCTCAACCATTTTATGGTCCATCTAGTGTCCCTATGTCACATCAGTATCACCCTCAAGTTAACTGACAACTACTCTTTCTAGTCACACTAGATCTACAAGATTTGTTCAGATTGACAAATGATCCCATATTGCATTTTCCTTTTTGGCCAGTAATTCTTGCTAAATTACCTTCTGACATCCCCAAATTTGACAGTAAACTTGGGGAAGATCCGAACAACCATGTGATGAAACTCCATTTATGGTGTTCCTCAAACTTGTTAATGGATTATTCTATATGTTTGTGTATTTTCAAGCGCACACTCATGGGCTCTGCATCCAAATGGTACATTGAGCTTCAATGTGGTTCCTTTCAATATTTAAACTCCCTAGCTATGGCTTTTCTCGGGCATTTCCAATTTCCCATCTGTTATGAGACAGGTACTAAAATTTTGACCTCCCTCCGTCAAACGAAATCCAGGCATATCTCTGATCACATTCATGAATGGAGACGATGGTGAAGGTTGATTAAAGTGACCATTCCTGACTAGCTATTGGCAGAATGGTTTACTAAATATATTTTATCCCCAATTTCTCATGACGTTTCCATGAGTGGTGTAGTCATTGAGGAAGAAGCCATTTCCTGAGCTTAGTACCTAGATTTGGTTTACTCCCAATCTGGTACTTTGTATGATTTTATTCCAAATGTTACTTGTACTCCTACCGATCCATCCAAACCTTCTTTCATAACACATGCAGGTGGAGTTATCGGTACCGTCAAAACCCAATATTCATCACAGTCGACCAGAACAACAAATCGCTCTATTTCTACACCGGTCACTGGTTAGACTTAACTCTCCTCTACCTCCCTCATGACTCAAATCTCTGAGGTGATGAATCCTCGATGAGTTCTCATATTTACATGCTCAATGAGATTGATTTAGCCACTCGCACCACCACGTATGACACGCTGGCTAATTGTTAAGAACCAAATAGATCTACAAATATAATCACCACAAATATTGAATACACAATAGATCTACAAAGAAAAATAGAAGAAACCACACAATATTATTATCAAACCCTTGAGGTAGGGCAACACCATATAATGGATCCTATTATGGAAGGGATCCTCTCCTGTTCACTTGCCTCTTCGAGGGGGCAACCTCTTAATGAGCTTCAGATCCAAATACAATAATTTTCTTCCTGTCTCATTACATTGTTTGAACCCCTTTAAATAGTGCTACCATCACCTAAGAACATTCTAGAGGAGGAATCTTCTAGAAGTAGAACCTTCTAAGAAGTCATATTACATTTATTATATCTAACTACCATAGTGGGTCTTATTTAATAATATAGTGGACCTAGTCCACCTTACATT
>JZKD02S1296957.1:541909-555774 GCA_000966675.3 Picea glauca | reverse complement strand
CAAATGATGCTCCAAAGACTGACACCTATCATGTGGATCCAAATAAGAAGATCCATCCACATAGTGGAAAATGGTCGTAGCATAATCTGGAAGGAATAATACCACTGTAGAATATGCAGACTGAACGATGGTAACTATCTCCTGATATGGGACATTGATATTCTCTACAGAAGGTGGAGTAGAGTCATCAAATAAAATATGGAAGTGGTTGTCATCCCAGAAATGACAACTATCCATATACCAATCATCACAATCATCCTCAAAATCATACCAAGCATATCTTTCTTGATTATATTCATTCATGAGACCTTCCATAAGAAATCTCTCCTGTATGTTATTCAATAAATCTTGAATATTATGAAAACTATCATTGAGGCCATGTGTGAGGCTATCTGTGAGGCTACGTGTGAGGCTGTTTGTGAGGCCATGTGCAAATGCATCCAATCTATCATCCAATTTGGCTTTGAATGATTCAAGAATTTCTTTCAAGGTTTGAGACGAAATAGCCATCTGAGCACCCTATGAACTCTTCAATCCTGCAGCCATCACGAAAAACTCAAAAATAGACCCAAGAAGTTTCGACAGAAAATTGCAGTTTTTTTTGTAAAAACCCTAAAAAACTATTGAACTTAAAATGCTCATAACTTCACTTCTCGGACTCCGTTTCGACTGATTTTTTTTTTGAAATTGGGTGAAATTGTGAGAATAACACAGATCTGTAATTTATTTGGGCAAATTTGGCCTCCAAATGCTACAAAAATAAAAACAAATCGCGCCGCCGTCCGCAGAAAAAACCCTGAAAAATTTGCAGATTTTAAAACTTCAATATCTTGACTTCCCGGACTCCGTTTTGGACGATTTTTTTTTTCAACTTGGGTGTTTTTCTGAGAGGAAATCAGATATACAACCTGTTTCTGCAAATTTTGCACAAAAATATACTGAAAATTTCTGTAATGTCGCGGCCCTCTTTTTTCTTCTCCGAAAAAAAAATCTGCAAAAATAAAAAATAGTTGCCCACAATGTCTGCCCAAGGAAAGTGCTCTAATGTCTGGACCTAGTCCACCTTACATTGAATGACCTCCACTATTATCACTATGGGCCCTCTGGACCCCCCCACTACCTCTCTAGCTACCTTACACTAAACCTAATAAAGAAAAGATCATTAATGGCACCCCACTAGATCCATCTCATGCCTCCATTAGTCCTCCATCTGTCTCACTTTAGATAGAGAAACCTATTTTGAACTCTATTTTACTCCTTCCCAAGAGCACTATTCGCAAATCAGCGTTTAATCCTAGTTCATGTGCCACCCAAAACTACAACATTATTGAATATTTGGCTCAAGCACCATGTGTTATGTCCTCTCTTGATGTTCTGCAGCATTTCCCAAGTCAACTTAGAATGCTCTTGGCCACCATCGGCACCATTGATCTTGAGTCATCAAATAATATCACGTTTAACCTCAACAACTTCAAGTCATGAAAACTTCAAGTCAATACTTTCCACTTGTGTAATTTCATTAGCTTGTTGGAAAGGATTAAAATCACCTTCTCTTAACCAATCCCCTACAAAATTACGAGCATTTGACGGGTGACGTTTTCATCCTCAGGAACTCTTGCAGTCTTTAGTTGTCCAGCTAAGGGGTAAGACCATCTCCCTCGATGTAGAGGTAGTCTATTCTCCCCTTGATTACAATTTTTTATTAGGAAGAATTTGGTTCTATGCCATGACTGTCATTACTTCATCATTGTTTCGATGTGTACAATTCCCTCATCAAAGTAAAGTTGTCACTATTGACTAGTTAGATTATTGCACACCCGATGCTCGCACTCTCGCCACCAACAATATTCCTTTCTTGGGAGATAGTAAGGTCACTTATGAAATCGTTGGTGTAGGTCTTTAAAATATTCTTCCCCTATGGATACATTCCCTACACCACTTCCTCCCACCATACAACATATTTCCACAATCAATATGATCTCGACTATGGCCTATCAGTATTTAGAATCATCTAATCCTTGGGTTGTGCCTAGTCCTCTGAAATTTGATGCACTAGGTGACACAATGCCACTTATTCCATTTGAGTCTTCATACAATGTGATCCAATCTACCTCTCCCTCTTTGGATGACCAACATCTATTGGCATCTGACACTTATTCGTTGCCATCTTGGTTGAATTCCTTATCCTCTTCTTTTGACTACATCCCACATATTTTTCCATCGTACGAATCCATTATGGAAATCCTTAGTATTGATGAGGTACCTTGGGATGACAACCATCATTGATCATATTTTCTTCCTAGTCTAGATGAAATCCAGGAAGATATACACTCTATCTTCCCCCCCCCAATGTTGTTGATTCTCCCCAATCTCCTATACTTACCCAGGATACTACTTCCGAGGGGAATTTAGGCAACATCTCTTCTACCATTGCTATCGATATTTAGATCAAAGAAGGTATTGTGGAAAATGTTCATCTCAGTGTTAATTGTTCACCCGAGGAAGTGGAAGCTTACACCTCTTTATTTAAATAATTTTGTGATGTCTTCGCTTGGAGCTACGAGGAAATGCCTGGGATCAATCCTTTGATTATTGTGAATGAAATAAAAACTTACCTAGGTGTTAAACATGTATGACAAAAACTTTTCCTGGAACATCCTAAGAAAACCGTGGCCATAAAGGCAAAAGTTGAAAAACTATTGAAATATGGCTTTATCTATCATGTCCCCTTGAAGGAATGGGTTTCTAACATTGTTCTGGTTAGTAAAAAAAAAGGAACCATTCGTGTCTGTGTCGATTATAGGGATCTCAAAAGGGATTTTCCAAAAGACAATTGCCCTGTGCCCTTTATTGACACAAATTTAAATTCTTCCAACTGATCAACATAAGACAACCTTCATCCGCCCATGGGGGAATTTTGCTTATAGAAAACTACCTTTTGGTCTAAAAAATGTTGGTACTACATTCTAGTGGGCCATTTCATATGCTTTCCATGATATCAAACATATTGCAGGACCATACCTCGATGATTTATCTACCCATTCATCTAATCACCAAGACCGTATTGGCCATTTATGACCCATTTTTCTTCGATGTCAGTACTACCGTATCCGTTTGAACCCTCAAAAATGCATCTTCATTGTTGAATTAGGTCGACTCCTCATTTTCGTTGTCTCCAAATATGGGATTAGGCTGGATCCCTTAAAAATCAAAGCTATTCTTGCTTTACCACCTCCCAACAATCTGACCCAACTACAAAGTTTGCAGGGGAAAGAAAACTTTCTTCGTCGTTTTATATGTAATTATGTCGAGCTTACTAAAGTATTTATGCGATTATTACATAAAGACATGCCTTTCATCTGGGATGACACTTCTCAATGATATTTCAATGCTCTTAAGCATGAATTGACCCATATACCTCTCTTGCATTCTTTGAATTATGCACGAGACTATATCCTTTATTTGGCAGCCTCTACTTCCACTAATGATACGGTGTTAGTTCAAGAGGACCCTAACAGTGAATAACATGTGATCTACTATCTAAGCAAGAGTCTATCTGGTCTTGAGCTTCAAAATTCACATGTTGAAAAGTTGGCTCTAGTAGCCATCATTGTCGTCCATATATTTCTCCATTACATATTGTTACGCACTGCCACGATCATTGCGGACTCGAACCCCATGTACCATATTCTGACATGTCAAGGCCTTGGGGTAAAATATTCCAAATGGATCATCATTCTTCAGGAATTAATCTCGAGTTTGACAAATCAAAAGCTAAAAATTCCTTGGTTTTTGTGGAACTTATATGCGATCTTCCCCATGCTGATGAAGACACTGAGCCCAGTGATTCTCTTCCTGGTGAATCTTTGTTCCTCATTAGCATGTTCGACCCTTGGTATGGAGATATTCTTCTCTATACTCAAACCCAACGTTTTCATATCGATATCTCCCGTGAAGAACGTCGTCGTATCCACAACCATTCTAAACGCTACCTTATCATCAGTGCCACTTTGTATCGTCATGGTATTAACTCTATACTACGACATTTTTTAACCCATGATGAGGTTGAACATGTTTTGAATGACTGTCACCTTGGAGCTTGTGGCGGTCACCTTTCTGGGATGGCTACAGCTCATAAAATCTTACGTGTCGTTTATTTTTGGCCCTCCATCTTCAAATATTGTATTGAGGTTGTCAAAAAATTCCCACCCCACCAAGTCTTTCACAACAAGGCATGCACTCACCCTGCTTTGCTACATCCCATTATCACCATCATCCCCTTTGCCAAATGGGACATTTATTTTATGCAATGTAAGCCTACCTCGGTCGATGGGCACGATTATATCATTGTTGTCATTGATTATTTCACTAAATGGGTTGAGGATATGCCTACATTTCTTAACGATGGTCGTACTGCGACTCTCTTCATATTTAACCACATCATCACTTGCTTTGGTGTTCCACAAGCCATTTTCACTAATAATGGTTCACATTTTCAAAACCATATGATGAGTGAGTTACATGTCAAGTTGGGTTTTCGTCATGAAAACTCATCCCCCTACTATCCTCAAGAAAATAGATAAGTTGAATCTATCAACAAAGTCCTTAAAACCATGATCCAACACATGGTGAGGGTAAACAAAACTTCTTGGCACTTGCAACTTTTCTACACCCTTTGGGCTTATCGTACCTCAATGAAAACTACAACTGGATCCACTCCATTCCAATTGGTATATGGTGTTGAAGAAGTGTTACCAATCAAGTGTGAAATTCCTTCGTTGAAAATCACTGTAGAACTCTTGCCTCACACCTATGTTGAAGAAGAACGATTCTTATATTTGACTAAGTTGGATGAAACATGTCACGATGTTTCTCTCATGAACGAGACATATCAAAAATGAATGAAGAGTCAATATGACAAATCCGTTCAACCTCATACTTTCATGGAAGGAGACCTAGTCCTTGTTTATGACCAGCTCATGATAAGCTAGGGACAGGAAAGTTACAACCTCTGTGGCATGAACCTTATATCACAAAATGTGTATTACGTAGAGGTGTCTACGAGCTAGTTCACTACGATGGAATATCTCTCAGTGAACCCTTGAATGGGTGTTACCTTAAGAAGTACTATGCATAGAACATCTGGCATGTGTTCTTTGTACACTATTGTACTATAGTTTTAATTTGGTGTGTCTTTTCTCTTGCGTTTACGAGTCTTGTTTTAGCCACTTATACTTTGTCATGTGATTGCGTGCGCAGATGACATCTCCCTTTCCTATCTTTGTCGGGTTTGCGGATGGTGCTAGTCGACACACCCAGAACATTGCTTCTGTAGCTTGGGTCATTTACCACCTTGATGAGTTGGTGAGTTCAAGAGGCATTTTCCTAGGATCGGCAACCAATAACATGGAATAATATCACGTTGTCATTGGAATTTTGACGGAGGCCTCCTCCCTAGGTATATCTCATATAATCATTAACCTATACTCTGAAATCGTGATTTGTCAGCTTAATCAAGTCTACGCAGTTTGAAACCCTATCCTATTGCGTCTCCACCTGCGATTTTGTCATCTTGAGAGAATGTTTGAATTTACAGAATACAAACACATACCAAGGGAACTCAACACAACATTGGATTCGCTAGAAAATAATATTTTGGATCGGTATCGTGTGCATAGATAAAAAATTTAAAGAAAATAAATTACATGTAAATTTAAGAAAACGTCACACAAGATAATTTGTAACATCATTGGCACCACAAAAATCGGACACACACACACACACACACACACACACACACACACACACACACACACACACACACACACACATATATATATATATATATATATGTCTATGTATGTATGTATATATATGTGTATGTATATATAATGTGTGATAGCAAAAAAAAATTACATCAAAAAGACATAATGGGGAAAAATATTGGCCCTCATGCCCATGATATCATCACGAAAAGACTACAATACATATAGAGAATCCTAGTCCTCCTGCACCAAGTTATGCTCCGAGAAGCACACCACTGCATGGGCCACTCGTCGAAGCAAGTGGTTCAAACTCTCAGGAACCCCTACTATATGCCTCTGTAGATGTAGAGGTATTTCTCACCTCATGAGAGGTGGGACACCCATAGTGAGATCATGTAGGTTCCTCTCAACCTCCCTGAGACCTTCCACTATCACCTCATGCTCCACGGCTATCTACACATCTCTGCGATGCCCTATTGTCAGTATCTCTGTCGGACGTGATGCGCCTCTATCTGCATGATGAAACAATACATCTGTTAAAATCTCTCTTTGTACACATAAAAATAATATAAATAAAAAATAAAAAAACACATGACAAGGTTTGGTTTCGTACTTGACGCATCCCAGTCAATACCCTCTGGAAGCACTAAGTCCACACTACCCTGGAAATCTACTTTGGCATATGGGAAGTCCTCGATGACGATCAACATCCTTCTCCACCAAGCGAAGAAGTCAGCTGTGAACTTGAACTCTGAGTCAATACCCAATATTGGGGACAAACTTGTCCAACTTTCCATACGTGGTTCAGTGACCAGTTGTGCCATCAGTGCAATCTATGGTTGCATCTGACATATTCACTCTGGAAAGAACAAAACCAAGAAGGAACCATAGACAAATTGTTTATGTTTCCCAATCTTGCACTTCGTGATTTTATCCTTCATGTTACGAACGAATCCTTCACTCTAGTTGAATAATGTCGGCTCCACACATTGTAGAGCATAAGACATTTGGGATTTTGAAGCCAAATGTGCACTCGTGCTACCTGCTAGGTTGGTTATGGCAAACAAAATAGATCATAGTGTCAAATATCTAAAGTCCTTGATCACGATTCGTCCCTCGACTAATCATGACCCTAGAATATAATGATCATCCACATACACCTCACCAGGCTAAGGAGTTTCCCACTGCCCGAAGAAAATGATAGGAGCCCCTCTTATTGAGAGGTAGATCAAAAAGTACACGTCATTGAGCTCAATTTTTAGCATTTGTGGTCCAATACGAAATGCATGTTCGGCATCATCCCATAGTCCAATCAGATACTCAAGTAATAAAACTTCTTTCTTCATCTTTTTCAATTTGAAATACTTGAGGAGGCCACAATTCCTCAAAGCACCCCTTGTTTGAGTTTTTTTTAATGCGGCTATATCTTTGAGCTCATGCTCATGTTCTTTCCATTCAATCATGGTTTGAATACATGTAAACTACAAAAACATACATTTAAAATCCATTAATCATTCTCTCATAGCAAAAAAATCAGTATTTTCAGCATAAATAGCAACAATTTTTTCAGTCTTGCATCGACGCTCCCCTAATTTTATCCACAGGGTGCTAGCGCTCCAATGACACATGCACTAGGGCACTGAAAACACGATCAGTGCTCCCCTCACCCCTTTGACAGAGCGTCGATCAAGTTCGGCGCCTAGGGATTCCGAGGGAGCTCATGACAGCCTAAAAACTACTTAAAATGCAATTCTAAACCATGAGAAATGACTAGAATGGGTAAGTGACCAACCTGGTCTAGACAAATGTGAAAACGGTCAACCACAGCTCGGATGCCAACAGCTTGAAAATCACCCTCCGAGGTTGAAAATACCATTGCTAGAAGAAATTGGTGAAAATGAAATGGTAAATAAGATTTTTAACCCTATTTCACTATTATAGGGTTCATTTTGCTAATATAATGTTTCTTTTGGGTTTTTAAATATTTTTGGAGAGTCACTAATACCTTGGATGCATATTTGTCTTTACTGATAGGACTCAAAGTAGTATATTTCCAATTAACGTTGTAACACTGACGAGCACGGTCTTTGTTCTTTCTCATGCTTGAAAAAACATGAGAATGTAACCGAGTAGACTTTTATCTCTTTTTTGGACTCGTGAAGGTTACACAAAAAAGGAAACCCCTGGAGTCTCCTTTAAGATTTTTTCAGACTCTATAAACATGAAAATATTTTTGAGTGATCTTGCTTCCTTTCACACTCATTTAAAAGGTTTTGAAAGGGCATCTCCCAAGTAGTATTTTATCTCTTTTTTGGACTTTGGAGACTAAAATTACAAAAAACAACAACCCTTGAGTCGTCTTTAAGTTCTTTTCAGACTCTCTAAATATGAAAAACCACTGATTTTTCCTTCTCTAGACTCATTAAAAATTACACATTGAAAGGACCACTTGGGACTGAACCCTTACTTCTTCTAGTTATTTAAACAAAGGAAGAGGAACTTACCAAAGGTGAGTTATACTGAGCATGTTTTATCCTCCTCGAGCTTGTAAAAATAGAAATAGGTACTCGTCTATCTAGATGGGGGGGGGGGAATGAGGGAAGCAAGCCAAGCCATTTTTTAGAATTGTAACAAGTCACCCTTACAATCACCCTTGTACATGGACCCTTTTCTTTACATACATTTTAATCTGTTGCGCCTCTGCAAGGAACCAATCCTCTGAGTTTCTTTACTCCTTTGGGTCACCTGACAAAATTCATAGTATCCACTGCATCATGTTTTGGTCCATGTTACGTTTATGTTGCTTGTGCCTTATTGTTCAAGGGAAGTATCCACCTCGAGATTCAACTATCACAATTTTCCAGTATCAATACCTGTGTTAGTCCATACTCATCTAATTCATCATCTCACATCTCTATGTCAGTTTCATGTCGTTGATGAGGGATACATCAAGGCCCTCCTTCGGTGATTATTTTCCTATCGATTTCAACACATTTTCTAGGAAATTTGACTTAGAAACCAGTTAGTACCTTGGGAAATGCATGCCTCAATGGAAGGCCTCCTTTCCTTTGACAATAGGTTTACATCATTGACCTCTGATCAGATGATTCCATGAATGCTCGACTTCATCTCATCTATTCACATTTGTTGGATTATACTAGGGTACCTTGGGATTCATTGACATCATTGGTGATTTCCCTCACACTTGTTAACAGTTTACCTCAATGACCGGTAATCAAGTGGTTTCTACCATGTTCGCCATCAAAACATCTATTCACATGGCTAGATTCGTACCACATCAGGATTGGGACGAAGACCCTAGGTTGAGCAGTCACTCTGATAACTGCTTTACTCGGCCTATGAAAGGAGATCATTTGAGCATGTTGATATATATATTTTCACATATATCCACTTTGTATTGGTCCATGGTTATGTTTTTTCATCTTGTAGATCCACTGTGTATTTATTGTGGCTACGATTAGTTCATGTCATGGAAGTATAGATCCACATTGTATATTTGGTGGTTATACCCTTAAGTCAATATGATTATGGATCTGCAGTGTATTTGATGGTGGCCATACCTTACGTCCTTTATCACTCAAGCATAGGTATACCTACCTTGGGTTTGAAACATATGATAACATTTGTTTGATGGTTGTTTGTAGCTTCTACCAGGTTCTCTCACTCCATACCCTTGCTTCGAAAATCTACAAAGCACTTCAGTCATCAACTTCCTTCTTCTGATCTCACACTTTGGGGAAAAATCTATTACATGTCAAAATTCCTCACTTCGATAATGTCTCATTGTCATTGTCACAAGTGTCACAAAATTCGTATTTTTTCCCGCATGTGTCGCATTGCGGACGACGTCATAAGAACACTTGGTATATCCTCTAAGACTTTTTAGAAGAGAAAAACATGTCATTTGGAAAATTTTACAAACTTTTACCTTGAATAATAATCATCTTAAATTAATTTTTGGATATCAACACTCCCCTTTCCACATACAGGGAGCGCTAGCGCTCCTTTCCCTCTTGGCAGGGAGCGCTATAGTGCTCTATTTCCAACTTTAAGGGAGCGTCGATCTGTTGAGAGAATATTGGGGAAGAATCCCCCTTATCTCTAAGGATATATAAGAAGCATCTAAGTTAGTTTGGCTTGAATCCAAGCTAAAGGATGGATCTAAGGGAAATCCCACAAGTGATGGAGTCATATCCTCAACTTATTCCAAGAATATCTAAGGTGGTTGAGCCTCTCAAAGCCTATATAAGGAGGCATTCTCATGGTGAAATAAAAAAGAATATTAGTGAAAAGTATTGTCATTCTGATCGTGGATCTTTCAAGCAAGGGGTTGGGCAAGGAGGACTTGGTGAGGTTGTTGCATCTACATTTACAGATTGTAAGTACCTTGTTATGTTCTCATTAGTATATATTCTTGGCATGTTTCCTTCAAGTTTGTGTATGTTTTCATGGGCTTGTCTCTTCTAGATAAATCTAGCTTAAACTAATCTTGGTAGAATAGGAAGCATGCATTGTGTTTTTTGTCTATTGAATTATAGAACTCATTAAAGGTCTTGAAGATCAAGTTCAACCTGGACTGAGCAAGGAGAAACTTCAAAAAAAGGTACATCATGCTTTCTTCATCTTTTCCTTTGAATAGTTTAGCTACATTTAAAGGAATGCCAATATTCAATGTTAGCATTTTTTTGTCTTGGTCATAGGGGTCTAAGATCCAAGAGGACATTCACCTGTCCACAGGGGAATTTTCCTACAACAGTTACCTTCTAATCATCTTAATCCACTTTCCTTATTTTAGGGTTAACCCACTTGTCCACTTAACTTAACCACTTTCCATAATTAGTAAGTTATCCATTAACATTATTATTTAAATAATTTCTTTTGCATCCTCTTTGACTTATAGTACACTCATATATTCACTTTATTATTTAAATAATTTCTTCTTTGCAAACACTTTCACTACTTTGACCTTTTGGGTATTCTAGATGACTCATGAGGGTTCTCCAACTTCACATGGCCATAAATATCTAACTATGAGTAGTTATATGACGTTCCAAATACCACCGGAAATGGAATGACATGTACTATCCATCTAGAATAGTATTACCTGCAAATATATAAAAACTCATACCATTATCCATCAGAAAAACTTGGGTCCATTACCCAAACCATTGTGCTACTGGAATTCGCTACCGAACTTTCTTCAAGGGTTGACATCAATGACAACCAGCTTAATTAATCAACAATATCCCCCTTTGGCATTGATGGAAACACTCTGATGCAATACTGAAGTCATGTCACTCATTCTCCCCCTATGACCATCCCTCCCTCTGGAACCATGCCTATGTGCTCTGCAACTGATAAATCTCTCCCCCTTTGTCATCAATGGAAAAGGTATCTTTCCATATAGGGTTGCTCTCCCTAACTAAATTTTCCTTGGGGATACTCCCCCTTATTGAAATCTTCCTTAAACTCATATCCCAACCTGAATTGTCCTCTCTATGGTGCTTCCTCGTGTAAATCTAAGACATATAAGATAAGCATTCAAAAACATTCATTTTGGAGTAGAAATTTCTCCAAGTCTCTAGTGAAGATACTCAAATGCTTCCCATGGAAGCAGTTTTGTAAAGATCTCTGCCACTTATTCTTTTGTTCCCACATAGTCAACTCGAATGTTCTTCTCTGCAACTTGTTCCCATAGAAAGTGATACTTTATTGGAATGTGCTTCATCTTGGAGTGAATCACTAGGTTATTTCATATACTAATGGTGCTTGTATTATCACAATAGATTGGAATGGACTCATCATACTCAACCTGTATATCTGTAAGAGTTTGTTTCATCCATAGAACGTGTGTACAACATGTTGTTGCTTCAATATATTATGCTTCGGTTGTATATAAGGATATTGATGATTGTTTATTGCTTAGCCATGATACTAAACACTCACCCAAGCATAATGTTGCTCCATTGGTGCTTCATCGGTCATCAATGCAACCTTCCCAATCTGCATCTGTGTAGGCAATAAGTGATGGATCACTTCCTTTTGGATACCATAATCCAAACTCTTTTGTTCCTTTGAGATATCTGAAAATACTCTTCACTGCTACGACATGTGATTCCTTTGGTACTACTTGAAATCATGCCACATGTCCAACTTCCAACATTACATTTGGTCTGGATGTTGTCACATATAGTAAGATACCAATCGTTGACCTGTATTGCCTCTGGTCTGTAGACTTTGAATCATCATCTTTTCTCAACTTGCTACTGGTTTGCATAGGAGTGGTAACTGGTTTCCAATATTCCATTCTGAAACTCTTTAGCCTTTCTCTGATATACTTAGTTTTAGAAATACAAATTCCTTGGTTGTTTTGACGTATCTTAAGACCCAGAAAGAAGAATAGTTCTCTGAGTAATGACATTTCAAATTCATTATGCGTATCCTTTACAAATTTATGGCTTAACCTGTCATCATTGCTTCCAAAAATAATATCATCAACATAAAATTCAATTAATAAAATACTATCTTGAGTTACCTTGATGTAGAGGTTGTTGTCTGCACTTCCTTTTCTGAACCATGTCTGTTGTAGATATTTATCCATTCTAGAGTACTGTGCTCTAGAAGCATGTTTTATACCATACAAGGCCTTCTTTAATTTGCACACATAATTAACATTCTCTGACAACTAAAATCCTTCTGGTTGTTCGATGTAGAATTCTTCTTCATCTTATTCTTCTTCTTCGTAAAGTTGTTCCATTGATTCATTTTCTTCTTCCTTTAATTTGTGTCCACCTATTTCATCAATTTTTACATTGATGTTTTCCACAAATTTGTTCAACCTCATATTGTAACACATGTATGATTTACTCATACCTGAGTAACCAACAAGTACTCCTTTGTCCACATGAGAGTCAAACTTTCCCATTCTGCCATATTCCCTTTTGATGTATAATTTTCTTCCAAATATTCTGAAGTGTTTCACATTTGTTGGTCCTCCTTTCCATAACTCGTGGGAATTTTTTTCATTGTTGTTTTTGAGAATTAATCTATTTTGAATGTAAACTATTGTATGCACCTCATGTGTCCAAAAAATATCTGTCAATTTTGAATCCATTAGCATTGTTCGATCCATTTCTTGTGTAATTATCATCCATTATGTTAATGTTCCTTTGTCTCTTAACCAATATATGAATCCATTCTCTCATCCACTGTCATATATCTGTCCAAACCTGCTAAGTGTTCTTATGAATCCATATTTGTCCATACTGTCCAAGACTCTATTGCACATTGTCTATAATGTTGACCCATTTATCATTGTACTATAATGAAGTATTCACTTCTAAAATTGATTATAATTTTGCTAACTGATTGCTCTGGATCTGTCTATTCAAACTCTACAAGTTGCTCGAAGGATGGTTCTTTGTTCTGTCACATCTATCACATAGATTCCCCCTGCATAATATTCATGTTACCTAGGATTCTCTAAGCCGAATGGCTCAGAGAAATTCCCTTTATTATGTGTATTCATCATCTTCTTCATTGGTATATTCATCATCTCTCTGAGCTCTGACTTATTTCTTTCTGTCTGTGGATTCATATTTCACTACAGTGCATGAAAGTACAATCTCTTGAATCTATTATGTATTTACCTATCTGTTGGATCATGTTGTCATTGATGCCAATGGTTTGATTGATTGATGTCATTGATTTATGTCAAGTGATTGATTGATGTCAAAGGATTGATTGATTGATGATTGATGTAATATAATATGTATTTTCCTTGATGAGAATGCATAGATGAAGATGGATCAATGAGTTGTCATTGATACATGATGAAGATGGATCGATGTGGTCCCATTGGTATATGATGCATTGTTGGAAAAATGTATAGATGACTCATTATTGTCTTATCATGATTGATAAGGTGTACAAATGTATGAACTCCAAAGTGGTCCCCTTATGGCGAAAGCCCTCACAGGAAGACGCTTTACGGATTGAGTTATCCTAGAAGAATGGTTGGAGGACCCATGCTTGTATGAGGAATAACGAGATGAAGATCAAGGAAATTGTTGGTGAAAC
>JZKD02S1296957.1:502710-540547 GCA_000966675.3 Picea glauca | reverse complement strand
CATTGCTTATTTACTCTGCAGTTATTGGATAATAATGCTTCATTGATATAACACTTGTATTATATGGTTAAATTGCTCTATTACTGATTCACCCCCCCTCTCAGTAATCCAACACTGTCCTTCTTTTCTTTCAGTTGTTTTCCAAACCTTTCTGTATCTGACATCTTTATTTTTCTCTATAGAATTTTCTTCATCTTGTTTTGTTGCCCATATTACGATCTCTGGGACCTGGTTGTTGTTTACTTGTTCTTCATGTTTTCTTATCCATACTTTCTTACATTTGATATCAATGTTCTCTTTCATGGAAGTATCGATCATGCTTCTGCAATCACTAGCTATTTTTCCATAGTTATGACATTTGTAGCATTCAATATTGCGTGGGGCCACATAGGAATTTCTTGCTTGAACATTTCTTTTATAATCCATGCAATATGCAACCTTATGTCCAAAGTTAGTATAATAAAAACAATGACCATAAAATAAATTTGCATACCTGGGAGTGAATGATCTTCTTAGTGGCATAGTCCTTATGACTTTTTTCCTTGACTGATCATGATCATGATTGAAGCTTCTTTGTGGATTGAACATGGATGGTCTTCTTGAAGATGTATCTTCAATAGTTTCCTTAGATTTTGTTTGACCATGATTCCTTACTTTGAGTACTTCTACATAACTCTTTCTATTTTCTTCATTCTTCTTTTCTAGCAACCTAGAGTGCTTCTCTTCATTCTCTATAACTGATGTGGATGTTTTTGTCTCTTCAACGTTCTTGTTGAGCTTGACGATTTTACTTCTCAATTTGACAACTTCTTCTTCAATCTTCTCAACCTCTTCTTCTTTCTTCATTATCTGAGACTTCATGACTTCTTTTGTTCTTTTCGCTTCTTCAAGCTAAATTTTTAATGTGATTATTTCTTCTTCAAGTCCTTTATCTTCTTGACCAAACTCTACCTCAAGATGGTTTAGATCATTAGTTATTTACTTAAGATGATCTGTCAATATATTCTCTCTCATTTCTACTTCTTCCTTCTGTGCTTCTATGTTGGCTTCCAAATACTTATTTTGATATTCAATATTTTCTTAGATCTTTTTGGGTTCTTATAACTGAGTTCTTAACTTCTCGATGGCCTGTTGGGATTCTTCAAAAACGTGAACACTTTCCTTTTGTTTCATCAATTCTTTCTTGAGTGACTTGTTTTCTTCTCTTAGTTCATCTAAAGAACTAATCAATTCTGCTTCATAATTGTCTTCCTTTTCAATTAGTTTTTTTGTCTCATTTCCTTCATGGAATTCTATTTCAAGATGTCTACGTTTTTCACAAGTAAAGAAAAACAACATACCTTTGGTGATTATGTAATATTCATCTTCTAAATTTGTTTGATATGATGAACATAATTATTCTTGATCTGTATCAGCATCTTCTTTGGCATTTTCTGAATCTGCGATGGGTGAAGAATATATTTCATGTAACTTATCCCAAAGTTCTTTGGCTGATGAACATTTACCAACCTTTTCTCTACCGGATTAGGTAATCCTTCCAATATGAAATCCATAGCTATTTTGTTATTCTTGTTCAATTCCTTCTTGGAGGCGGTCTTTTCCCTTTTTGAATTATCATATCCTGTAACAACCGATAGCCAAATATAATGTCCCTATGCCTATAAAAATACTTTCGTCCTTCTGCTCCACATCTCATACTTTAAACCATTCTTACCATTAAACATTGGTACTCCATTCTCAGAATAATCCATGATCTCCTTCCAGTGGTTAAAGTATTCCTTGAAGGAATCAACTCTAATACCAATTGTTGGATTACTAAGAGGGGCGGTGAATCAGTAATAGATAAATTTAATCCTTTTTCACCATAAAATGCAAGTTTTATATCAATGTAGCATTATCATCCAATAGTTGCAGAGTAAATAAACAATGAACAAATGAGAAATCATACACATACACAGTACACCAGTGTTTTACATGGAAACCCAAAGTGGGAGAAAACCACAGAATGTTTTTTCTTATATGTCTTTAAGAATTACATTCATTGGAAGCACCAACTTCCTTTGTTTTCCAGCTACAACTGGAAGGAGGATCCAACCCCCTAGTTTCTCATACTACAACATGAGGGAAGCTCCAACTCCCCAATTATCTGGCTACAACCAGAAGGCTACAACCCCCTATGTTCTTCGGCTACAACCACTTGTCCTTGCCCCATCCAATTTCCATGAAATATAAATAGAATTATGGAACAACTATCACACTATCACTATGAGATATATTGTTGTAAACCTATACCAATCAACCTACACCAAGAAACATGTAACAACCTGTACCAATAACCTGTGCCAACATGTACCTCAACCTGTACCATAAAAAAATGCATCAACCATGCACCAAACCTGTACAAATAACCTGTCATAACAACCTGTCCAAAAAACCTATCACAACAACCTGTCTCATCAATCTTATCAACCAAATCATATCTACTCACCAAGATCAATCACCAAGACAACTCTCAACCATATGCACAATATCACCAATATGTGAATCAACCAAGCATATCACAACAACTCATAATCATCACAAAGATCAATATGTTCTTCTAATAATATACCAAGATAGGTATGCTAGATCATCCATAAACAATGTGTCAACAATACTACTAACAAGTACCTTCAACCATGTACCAAGTATGTATCAATCATGCATCAACTACACATCAACTATGACTCATCAAGATGTACCAACATCGTCAACTATACACCTCATGTATGTGTCAACTCATCAACTACTTGTCTCAACCATGTACCCAACATGTACCTCAACCAAAAAAATTTGAAATCCCTCATCAATTTCATTATCCAAATCTGATCTGATCACATATACCTCAAACACTATACCACAAGTCTGTACCTCAAACCATGTGCTAGAACCTCACTTTTATACAACCTCTATCTGTACCAATAACTTCAGCAACATACCTCAACCAAAATCCCTCAAACATGAACCAATATTAAACTTCAGTAGATCTGCCTCAGATCAACTCTACAACAACCCATTAACTCCCAAGAGGGCATCCAACATATTTACAAGGAAAACCCTAAACTTGATTCATAAATTCAACACTACACATATGATAACCATAACTATTTTTCTTCTTGTAGCATTCTGTTTCCGCGGTTTTGCTGTCGCGAATCCACTGTCACGATTTTTCTATCACACTTTTTCTGCTGCAGTTTTTCTGCCGCACTTTTCCTGCTACAATTTTTCTGCTACACTTTTTCTACCGCACTTTTCCTGCCACATTTTTTCTTCCGCACTTTTTCTACTGCACTTTTTCTTCCTTAGTTTTCCTGTCGCACTTTTTCTGCTGCAATTTTTCTACGCACTTTTTTTGCTGCAATTTTTCTCTATCAATAATACCTTCCCAAATAACCTTTCACAAAAATAGATATTCAATGATAATCAAATGTGTTTTGAATGAGAGACCCTTGTCTCTTATTTATACTTTTATGAAGCTTCCTCAAGGGGTTACCTTCTAACCATCTTAACCCACTTTCCTTATTTTAGGGTTAACCCACTTATAACCACTTGTCCACTTAACTTAACCACTTTCCATAGTTAGTAAGTTCTCCATTAAATTTATTATTTAAATAATTTATTTTTCATCCTCTTTAACTTATAGTACACTCATCACTTCACTTTATTATTTAAATAATTTTTTCTTTGCAAACACTTTGACTACTTTGACCTTTTGGGGCTTCTAGATGACTCATGAGGTTTATCCAACTTCACATGGCCATAACTCTCTAACCGTGAGGAATTATGTGACGTTCCACATACCACTGGAAACAACATGACATGCATTATCCATCTAGAATAGTCTTACCTGCAAATATATCAAAACGCATACCATTATCCATCAAACAAACTTGGTTCCATTACCCAAACCATTGTGTTACCGAAATTTCTACCGGACTTTCTTCAAGGATTGACATCAATGAAAACCAACCCAATTAATCAATAGTCACATGTAGACACTTTTCCATGTGCCATGCATGCATCTCAGGAGACAAAAAGGGAGTCGTGCACATCAGATTCACTTATGATATTCTAAGAAAAAATTGCAAAAACAAATTAGGTGTTTGAATTCCTCTTGGAAAATATCCAATTTCAAAAAAAACATTGCCCGAAATGGAGTTCAGGAAGTGAATTTATGATCATTTTAAAATCAACAAAATTTCAACGTTTTTCCAGAAACGGTCGCACGGTTTTCAAAGTTTCATCCAAACTTTATTTGGATCTTCTTCATTACAAAAATGATAAAGTGGATATGTGTGGAAATCTCAATGGTGCATCTACTTCATCATATCTGTGCAGACATCTACATCTTCAAAAAAATCTTCAATGAGCACAAACTTGCACAATTGTCAGGTCTTCTTGTAGTGAAGGATAGGGTTCCTTAGCAACCTCTCTTTGTTCCTTCTCATTTTTTGTTTTTGTTTTTATGCATTGTAATTTGAGGGGGGGTCCCATGAGTTTCTCCCTTTTTCCTCATTTTTTCAATGTCTCATTATTATATTCATTCTGCAATGGGTACCTAACATGGCCTTGGTTTTTGAGACCCATTCATCATGTACACCCTAGTAGTGTTCAGGGGAGGTGTTGGAGATATTACACACTCACATATAATTATTTTCCTAAGTTTTACAGTCCAATGTTGAGAACTCTTCCTTAGATCAGAATATTCTCTCTAGAGAATATATCCCTACAAAATAAGATTTTCCTCTTCAGTTTAGATTCAGTTGCACTCAGTTACACTTAGTTAGACTAGTGGAAGTTGTGACTTAGTTAACTGATGATTGCATGGATCAGTTAACTAGGACTAGGTGGCATTTCACTCCAATGTTTGTCAGTGAGTGACTATATCTCTCTGTATCACTACTACGGCGCATTACTTACTCATTTATACTATATCTATTGAAAATTATTCACTCTTTGAGTGTGGAATATGGTTAATGAAAATTCTTTGTTCTCACTCTCTCGTTCCTCTCTTCTATCATTTTTATGCAAACTGTGTATGTCATTTTCTAGCTAGATCTTATATGTGTAGGTTCATTCACATTTACAACTCTCTCAAGGAATAAATATACCAAAATTGAACCATAACCGAATTGATTAAAATGACTAGTTTTGCACTTGGCCAACTTATATTTCATGCTCTCAAGTAGCCCTTCACACCAATTAAATATTGTCGGTGCCATACAATCAATTGCATACTGCATTTGAGAGTTGGTAGCTAGTTGAGGAGCAACACTTTCGGCAACTTGAGGGAATTTTCCCACTGCTCTTCTTGGTTCTAGCAACATAATGTTCAGAGATGGTTCCACCTCCCCTAAATCCAAAAAAGACACTCGCTCTCCTCATCTTGAAAGATCGGTCAAGAAATAAATTTCCTCATTTTCCAAGGTCATATCATCAACTCCAACCTTGAAAATGTGGTCATTAGGTTCCCACATCTTTACCAGGAACTCCAATAGTCGAACTTGGGGCCTCATGCCATGGATCTGGAAGAATTTTTCCAACCCACACCTCTGGAGGGCCAACATAGTGTTTGGGTCATTTCCCATGATTTGGTCTTCCATTTCATGATCCCTATCTCTTCATTCCAACATTTTGACCAGCCAAAAGTCTGCAAACAACAAGTGAGGAACTTATTTGTCAAACAACATCCAAAATTTTCAAACCTCACAACTTAAAATGAAAAACCATTTTGGGTTTACCAGGTGTCACGCCCCATATTTTACACATAGTGAAAAATTGTCACACTTCTTAATTGGGAGGGATTGCGACACCTTATGGTGTCATGATCCTCGATATGGGGGCCTTGCGACACCGAGGCACATTTTATGGATTGGAAACAAGCCTAAAAACACCTAAAACTAGCTTGAAATTTTACAAATTGACCATCAATTTGCAGTAGAGAGGAAGATATAATACCTAGAATAAATGGAATTTGAAATTGTCCACATAAATGCCCATATTCACTTCCTGAAGAATCAACCAAAAGGGTTTTTTTTTTCATTATTGGGAGGTAAAAAACACAAATGGTAAAAAGATGTTACTTTTGCCTCTATTTTAGCCAAGAATGGAATATTCCTTTTGATATTCTATTTCATTTTTACCATTTTTATATAGTACCTCATTGGTTGACATTATTTTTTAGCAAGAATGATGTTTTTGTTGTAGATTGTGCAGGTTACGGGTTAAATGTTTGAAACATAAAGTTGCAGTTGAGTATGTTTTTATAGTTTTGTCCAAAAAATTTAAAATATATATATATATATATATATATATATATATACAATAGGGATTTTCTTTAAGTTTTTTTCAAAACCCTATAAATATGAAAATATTATTGAGTAAACTTGCTTCCTTTGATGCTCGTTAAAGGATTTGAAAGGAAATATATTAAGTATTGGTTTAAAACTTTTTCAGGCTGAGTATGATTAATTACGAAAAAGGAATACTCTAGTTGATCATGGCTAGAAGAGTTCTCCTAGGTATTATTTTATACTTTTTCAAACTTGGGGGACTAAATTTATGAAAAAAATAATTATGTAGTTTCCTTAAGTGTTTTCAAACTCCCTAAACATGAAAAACCATCGATATTACTTTCTTTGGACTCATAAAATGTACATTGAAAGACTCATATGGGATCGAACCACTCCTTCCTAGGGTTCATTAAAATACTTCGAAGGACTTATCCGAAGGATGAGATTATAGTACAAGCATATGTTATCCTACTCAAGCTTGTGTAAAAATAAATAGGTACTCTCTAGAAATGGTGGGGGTAAATTGAGAAGGGAACTTGTATAAAATTTGTATTAAATTTTGGCAACAAGTCACTCTTGAACATGACACACTTTCACTCCTCATGTCGGATTGGGAAATCCACTTGTCTCTTGTTGATCGTACTTTTCTCCAAATTTATATTTTGGTCTGTAATCTTCCTTTTGATTCATTTTTTCCAAGATAGTTATTGTGTCATCAATATGTTCAAGAGAAGTCCAACCACAAAATATTTATATCGCGTCAACCATTTTTGCAGTATTATCCATCCCTGAGTTAGTCCTAAATCACTCTATACTCTGATCTATTTCAAATTTGTGTACCTATTCCATGTCATTGATGGGGGATACATCAAGTCCCTCCTATGATGGATCGCTTCCTATCGAATTCATCACATTATCTAGGAAGATGGTTTAGAAATTATTCAGTACATTGGAATTTGCATGCCTCAATGGAAAGTCTCCTCACCTTCAAAAATAGGTTTTAATCATAGAACCTTTGATCGAATGATTCTATGGGTGCTCGACTAATGTACTTGTGTACCTTAAGTGATATCATCGTCATTTATGGTTCCTTTTGCATCTTTTAATGGTTTTCATCATTGATCGATAATCAAATGATTTCTACCATGTTTGACTTTGACACCTTTATTCACATGGTTAGATTTGTACTATGGAACAATGGAGATGAAGACCTTGGATTATATCTGATAGATCCACGTTGTGATGGAGTATTTTGAGTATGTATTGTTACATAGATGTGACAGTGTATGTATCGTGGATATGTTCAAATTTGAGTCTTTATGACATAGATCCACAATGTATCTTTGGTGACCATGACCTATCGTACTTAAAATGGATCTTTGTATGTAAGCACTTATTCTTTGATTCATTTGTATTCTGAGTATGGGAATGCCTACCTCAGTAATGATATTGTAATTCCTTGTTTGTTGTTGACGGGTCTCCAACTGATGTGTTATTCATTTCAATATCCACACGACAAAGTATTTTGGCTATCACCCCTTTTCTAGCTTCATACTTTGGGGGGAATTTTGTTACACATTATTTTGTCACAACTGATAATGTTCACCTACCTTCCATCATACAAAGATTAAAATCCATGATCATTGGAGAAATTCCTTTCCTTGAAAGAAGTCAGAATGTATTTAAAAACACTTTTTTGTGAAAGTGTTGCATGTTGCACCATTGTAGCATGTGACAGTGTCTCATGTTGCTAGTTCACAGGGTGAGGCACTGTTTAAAATTGAGGAAAAGGGAAGAAATTTTTAAATTGTATAGAGAGAAGCTTCGAATATGAGGTTCCATCTGATCGGTTTGGATCTCACCCGTACTCCTGATTTGGGGAGATCCTAACCTCTTCTTCAATCTATAAAAGGAGACTTCTCTCATGAGAAAGGGTTAATAGTTAATGGAGAATAACTAGTAATAAATAATAGTTGATAGCTTTAGCCTCTGATTTTTTATTAGAATATTGTTCTTTGTCCTTGAGGTATTATTTTATCAAAGTATTTAGTTGATGGTGATGAAAATCATGGAAGAAATGTGGGTATTGGAGAAATGAACCGTTGGAAAGAGACTCACAACACCAAGGCATTCGTTCTAACTCTTCCATCATTATTAATACAGTAATATGTTTTCTTTCCTATAAATATTGTTCATTGTAATTTGTATTTATTACATTTCTTCTTGGTCATTTGTATAGATTTTTTGAAGTACTATCATTGCTTTCACTGGTTAGCTTGTTTTATGATCCAGGTTTCTATCCAAAAGCCTCTTAATCAAGTTGGGAGCTATAATTAGCGAGGAAAATCATCGGTAAAGATGTATGAGTCCTTACTTATCATTATTTTGATTGTATGAATCTAAGCAAAGTAGTATGTTATGTGTTGTTTTGTTATATCTTTGGGTTACCAAGCTAGGAGATTGGTATGTGTCTGCATTGGCTAATTTTTCCATAAACACAGGCCAAGAGGAAGGTGTCATAATTCAAGTAGAGGATGAAGAGGAATATGTTAGAATTTAGGAAGATGATGAAAGCAATGTTAGAATTTGGGAAGAGGGTGAAAAAGAAGATGTCTCCACAAATGAAGAGGAATATTACTCTACATCAGAGCGAATACTTTTCTAATACAACTTTCTTGGAGACTCCCAGAAAATATGAATATTGAAGAGGGGGATTCTAAGCCACAAATATATAGATCAGAGAACTATATTTCAAGCAGTCTGAAGTGTTTGCAGATATTGGAAAGAAAAATTCAGAATAGTTTGACAACAAAAGTGCAGAATACGTTGTGATCAATTGCAGCAAATGGGTTAGCAATGTATGCAGTTGAGTAGTAGAGTCATGAAAGGTTTATGACATATGGACAGAGATGGATTCATGAGAGATTTGACGGGTCTAAACATATACATGAAAGTGGATGAAATCATAGTAACAATTGGAATTAGTGGAATCAGTGGAATCAATGGACAAGTGGAATCAGGAAGGAAAGAAGTAAAAGGCACAACAGAAGCTATATCATTAGAAGAAAGTATGATCATTGATGTGAATTTGAAAATTATTGAAGACTTGAAGTCAAGTAAATTTGAAGCACCAATAGAAAAAGAACACCAGAAGAGAGGAAAGAAAGCATATATAGGAAATCCCACATTGATCTACACGACATCTTGTAGAAAAGTCAAGGAAGAGAAATTGTCAGAGAAAGAGATCACACGAATGAATATAGGGGGAGCACATGAAGTTAGATAAATATTGTTAAGAGAAGTTATATCAACAAGGGGATTTGTGCTTTTATCCATGATGTTAAAGAGGGAGAAAGAGAAATATCAAAAGAGAAATATTAGAAGCATGCAGACAGGGGGAGAATCCCCAAGGGAAGATACCATTTTCCATTGATGTAAAAGGGGTAGATAAACATGAGAGAAACATCGGAGGATAATTAGTCATAGGTGGAGTATGAGTGTTGGAGTATGATTGTTTCCATCAATTCCAAAGGGGGATATTGTTGGATAGTTGGTTTTCATTCATATTGTTGGACATTCGGTTTTCATTGATGTCAACAAGAAGTGGTTGGCATTGATGATGACTGATGTGATGGGTGTATTTGGAGAAGTCTCCAAGGTGGTCCCATTATGGAATATCTCTAAGCATGGCCCTCACAGGAAGACGCTTTGAATAATTCTACAAGAAACATGTTAGCACATAGGATGTGTAGGGGTCAAAACACTTTGGTTTTGTCTTGTTTTGAGTCATAGGGTCTTCAATTCTTAGCCTTTGGTTTATGTTTCATGTCATAACTCAAATTTTAGGTTTTTCTATAAGAATAGTATTATTTTAGTCTTGGTTTAGAGCCTTAGTGTCATGGGATTATTCATCATCATAAGAATAAGGGTCCACATGGGTCATGCTCTTGGTCTAAAAACTCAACATCATGATATGTCTTGTCTCAAAGGTGTAGACAAGTTTCCATTATGTCACTTTCCAATTGTTTAGAGGTCAAATAAGAGATTAGAACTATTAGCTGCCAACTCACCTAAAAATTCCCAACGTACTAAGAAGTACCTCATGCACTTATATTTCATCATTGCAATTTGGAAATGTGTTAGGGGAGACTTCATTGTCTTCAGTGCTTTCATTCAATATGATTTTCAAATATTATTACAGGGGAAAAACTCTAACAATTTCCTTGAAGCGCGCTACTGGAATTTTAAAAGTGGCGTTGCAGATTGGCATAACAGAATGGAGTTGCAAACTAGCGTTTTGAAATAGCTGAAGAAGATTGTTCAAGATTGGATACCTCCCTCTAAGTATAGCTCAAGTTCACAAAGCATCAGCCTAAATTCAGGCATTACCAGGTACCCCTTGATGATTTACATGCTTCTTAAAGGTTGACTCAAGAAGTAGAGTTGTTATGTATAGTTGGCATTGAGAATTGTTAAATGTCCATGTGCTTATAACTCTCAAACTCATTGTTATGGTGCTCTAAAACCTGCTCATTAGCCAAATTTGTTATCCCAGGGTCCTCCTACAGCTCCCTTTTTCAAACAATTCATTTTTTCCCACTGATATTTCCACACTGCAAACTATTTTTTTTAAGCCTGCGCCACAAATTGTGCGTTGCAAACTGACGTTGTGAATCCTTTGTCTTTAGATTGTTAAAACCCTTGTCATTTTGAAATCAGTCTAAGGCCCAGGTTTTAACCAGTTGTTATAGGATCCCTCTCAGACATGAAAAATATGGTCAATCCTTCATAAAATCGAGCTCAATTGCATTACGAACTGGTATTGGCACTACAAATCCTTGGTTTTATAGAGTTTCATCTTTTGCCTGCCTGCACTTTTACTCAAGGCCCAATTGTTGTCCTTCTTATCATTCCTATTTGCAATTTTCTCCACTTCATACCATTGTTGTGTATAATATTTCAGACAAATGAACTCCAGGCATACCAGCTCTTTTATCAAACCCTAAAATCCATGTTTACTCTATACTTATACAAAAGCTGTCATAAGAAGTTACAGAAAGTTTTTTTCAAAGAGTAATTATGGACAGTCACCAAAACATGAAGACTCACAAGGAGGGAGGGATTGTGAGAACTGAACCATATGACATGAAACTCTAAACCATTGTTCAAGGAATCTTTCCAGAGGGTGTTCTGTCTCAATTTATATCAAAAGATGAAGAGATGACATCCAGAAGTTCCCAAGGAGTTTGCTCTTAATTTTAATGGGACAAAGACTAAGGTGGAGATGTTGGAGTTTGAATTCTCTTATCATTTTATATTTGTAGCTACAGAGATACCTGAATGTGGTGAGAATTTTTTTAAATCCATTTCATTAAACTCTTCTTTCTCCAAATAATTCCTTAATCTTGAATATCAAGGAGACAACTTATCTAAAGGAGTGCTCAGAAGTCACATGCTGGAAATTTTTGACAATATGCTCAGAGTCATCCAAAGGTACTTCACATGTGAAGGGAGGTTCAATATGCTATACCAATACCACATCAGATTACTATTACACTTCACTGGAAAATAATCCATGAACTTTCCATTCTATATTTTCAGGAGTATTGACAAGATGTCAGGAAGAGTCTAGGCTAAGTCAAAGCAAATAGACACCAGTGTTTTTCACTCTGGTCTAATCATAATGTTAGTAATGGAAGACTTAAATAAAACTAACATTGTTTGGGAAACTTTCCTAACTACATCACATTTTCAGTTATATATTCCTCCTACGCCACAGTCCAAAAGACAAACTCCTACCCTTGTTTAGAGGACTATGCATTCAAATTCAAGCAAGAAGAAGAGGGTGACTAGAAGTGATAAATATTTCCAGGCTAATGATGAAGTAGAAAAAGGTGGTCCTTCACAACCTTCTGAAAAAGAAGTTTCACCTGTGGAAAAACTTGCCCCCATGGAGATTCCTTCAAGCAAATCAAGAATTTTAAAAGGAAAAAAGCTTGTCTTTTCCCCACCAATTGTTGTAGATAAAGTCAAACCTAGAAGATACTTTACTAGATCAGCATCCAAACAGCATGTTCCCATGAAGGATGAAATAGGAGAGACTTCATCTCAACAAAAATACAAATCTCATTCTTCTAATAATCCCATAGAGGTTATTGACATTAGCACTCCTCATCATGAAAGTAACCTTATCTTCAAAAGGCTCAGAAGGCAACTCAAGGAAGAAAGAAATGAAGTTCATAAGTTGAAGAAGGAAGATTTGGGCTCCAGGATAAAGCTAAAGGAGATGTTAGATATATATGAGGAGACAATTGATAAGGCAAGGTTCATGGCTAAGAGGTTTTTTCCCCTTCATAGGAAACTCAAGAATGTATATAGGAAGAATAGAGCCTGCCAAGCTGAAATCAGAAAATTAAAGGAAAAATTACAACCTTTCAAAGAAGAAGTGGAAAAGAGGAACTTAGATATGTTGGCCAAGGTGGCTACCAGAAGGAGTGCTAGATAAAAAAAAAATTAAAAAAAAAAAAAAAAAAATGATCTTTTAAACAAACATCATTTTTTTCAAGGTTTTTTGTTGCATGCAGTTACAACATTAAATTATGGTTTTGAACTTTGAGCTAAACTTAGCATATTTTTTTGTTTTCTTCAAGGCTATATCAGGAGGTAATAAGTGTGTAGCATATATGGGAGAATTACACTACCCTGGTACAATTTTTAAGGATTTGAAACTTTTTTCAAAGAAAACAAGCTAATGCATGAAAGTTTGCAACACCTGGACTCATTAGCGTTGTGAACTGGTTGTTTTAGGACAATTTGCAATGCTACATTGTGAACTTACTTTGCTGAACATTTTGGAGGGAAGGGAGGTTTCCAGGTGTCAAGGGGATCTTGTACTAGCACTCAGAGGATCAATTGCATTATGGAAGGCCACCTTCCTCAAGGAGCTGCAAGAATAAAGACACATAATCAGTTATTGAGGACTTGTTGTATACATTGCCAACATTTTCCTTCAAAATAGCAGTTTTTTTATTTTTTGGATGTACACATGTTTCCACGCTTCCCTTAGGCATGGAATCCTATGAGGAAGTTAAGGAAGGAATTTTAAAGCTCTCTTTTGATAATTTTGGTTGTTTAAGAGGCATTGTAATAGAAGAAGAGGTTTGAATGGTAGAGGAGAAAACTCTTATTTTTTAGTCTTCATTGGTAGCAGATTTTTCATGATGGTTAGACCAGATCCAAGAAAATTTTAATGGTGGAAAAAATTATTTATCTTACTATAATCTCTTTTCTTTCTCAATTTGATATCAGTCTCTGTTGAAGGATTCATCATGTTGTTGCTTATTTATTGTAGTAAATGATTTACTGAGGTATTGTATGCAAATTGATCAGAGTGTTTTTGTTTTCTCTTTGGATTAAGAAGTTCTTATTCAAATGAGTTTTATTTCATATGTGTACCAGAAATAGCTGATGTAAACTAATACACATATTAAACTTTTCTTGCTAAGTCTTCCATCTCTCTTTTATATCTCTTAAATGCTTATTTGAAGTTATTCAAAGACTTGCTTGCTGGTGTGTATTTCATGGAAGGATTTTGTATTGACATCTTAAACTGAGTTTTAAATCCATTCGCCACACTCTTTAAAACATTATCTTTACATTCTGATGGGTATCGGGCTTACATATACAACAGTCTAGATGTGACTTTAGCTAGTGCTAATATTTTTGGCAATGTTGTCAGGGATCGAAGAATGAAATAATATTCCCTGGGAGAACGACATAGAATAGATCCATTTCTTGATGGTAGACAGGAGAAAGACACTAGATTGACTACAATATTCTACCTGGCAACTCCAGCTTCATTACAAATGAATCTATTGGCGACTTCACTTGTCTGAAATGGAAAAGATATTTTCTCAAAGGTATGCATTTTGTGACTTTTCAAATATATTTGGTTTTCCAAATGTTGTGCCTAATAAAAGTGAATGGGAAGGTCCTCTTCCTAGGTTTAGAGGAGAATATTGGGAAGTTCCAGCTGATTTCTTATTAAATTTTCACAAGTGCATTTTTAAATTGAAATTTATACATGAATATGTCATGATCAAGTTGTTTAGATACTCCTTGCAGGGAAAATCTCGTGACTGGTGTAGATATCTTCATCCCTAAAGTATTTCATCATTACAAGAGTTTCATACAATGTTTCATCATCATTGCAAAAGATTTTATTCAGATGATCTTCCTTTTGAAAAATGGTGTAAAGAATTTGAATTCTACACCCAACCTTCAATTAGTAATTCTTCTGGTTATAAGGATGAAGCAGAAAAAACTATTGAGCATGTAGAGGATGAGTTATCCCCATGTAAAACCTTCTCTAGTTCTTTAGTTTTAAAAGAATAGTCTATTGATTGTATTAATAATAAGGATGTTAGTGATAGCAACATTGTCAGCACATTTTTCCTTGACCTGAATTTCTCTAGAAATTTTGACTACGATGCAGAGGCTGCTCCAAATTTTTATGAAGATCAAGTTGTTTCTTTTGAGTATTCAGATGCCAAAGAACAAATGTACACATCATCATGTGATATTTATGAACATGATGCTTGTCATGAAGAAATAGTTGTGGAAGAATATTTCATCATGTCTTTCAAGAGGTTTCTTATGATGTTCTTTCACGTATGATTGAAGAGAAGGATGATAAACAGATCTTTGAACTTACATCTTTTAAGGATCTTCCTATTTATGATGAGTATGAAAATGAGTATGCAGATCTTATTTATTTTCAACAAACATAAACCATTATTCAATAGGACTTTGAAAATATTTCTCAAACCATAACGTACAATGATCATTCTTTGTTTGATGATTATGAAGAAAACAATATTAAATATCATAAGAAGCTAATTCTTTATTTTTATGGATATTTTGAACATCAACTATACGATAGTCATGGACTAGATTATTTGAAGGGAAAAGCAGATATGATGGTTCATGTCCAGGATGCAGTATTACCAAAAGAGGATACTTGGAAATCATCTTGTTTTCATATGAAGCATGAGGAGGATAACAATGTTATTCAAGTAGTGGATTCATCACAGTGGCAATCTTGTCATTTGGATCAACTAGAAATGTCTTGTCATGAGTTTCATGATCCAATAGAATATTGGATAGAGTCCTTGTTATCCAAAACTCTAAGAGCTACAAGTTTTGGAATGTTAATTGTTTTCAATATTAGGTACCAACTGTTCATTGATTTTTTATTATACCTACTATTTTCCTCTCATACTTTCAGCAGTGAACAGTAGGGCAAGTCAAGCAATATGTTTCTTGAAAGATTCTTTTGGAAATTTGTATTGACATAATAAAAGCATTTTTTGTTTGGTTAGAAATAGGATCTATACATAAATAATATCACACCATGAGCATATGGTTTTTAGTTTCTTTGTTTGTAGTAGATCAGGAATAATGAATCCATAGCCTAATGGAGGAACTAGTGCAGTAGTTGTTATTTAGTTCAATTGGAAGATTGTTTTACATTATGGATGAGCAGGGTTATAAATTTGTATCCCAATGGATAAGGCACTAGAACTACATATTCTTGGAGCCTCACAGGGAGGTATCCATCCCCTATGGAGCCAAATGTTAGCACATAGGATGTGTAGGGGTCAGAACACTTTGGTATTGTCTTGTTTTGAGTCATAGGGTCTTTAATTCTTAGGCTTTGGGTTATATTTCATGTCATAACTCAAATATTTGGTTTTTCTATAAGAATAGTATTGTTTTAGTCTTGGTTTAGAGCCTTAGTGTCATGGGATTATTTATCATCATAAGAATAAGGGTCCACATGGGTCACACTCTTAGTCTAAAACATCATCATCACGATATGTCTTGTCTCAAAGGTGTACACAAGTTTCCATTATGTCACTTTTCGACCATTTAGAGGTCAAGTCATAGGTCATATCTATTTATTGCCAACTCACCTAAAAGTTCACAACATACTAAGAAGTACCTCATGCACTTGTCTTTCATCATTGCAATTTGGAAACGTGTCAAGGGATATTTCATTTCCTTCTACACTTTCATTCAATATGATTTTCAAAGATTATTTCAGGGGGGGAACTTTAACAATTTCCTTGAAGCACGCTACGGGAATTTAAAAATTGGCGTTGCAGATTCACGTTACAGAATGGCATTGTGAACTCGTTGAAGAAGATTGTTCAATATTGGATGACTCCCTCTAATTCCATATCAGGTTCAAAAAGAGCCTAAATTCAGACATTACTAGGTACCCCTTGATGATTTGCATGCTCCTTAAAGGTTGAGTGAGGAAGTAGAGTTGTTATGTATTGTTGGCACTACGAATTATTAAATTTTGATGTGATGATAGCTCTAAAAATCATTGTTATAGTGCTCTAAAACCTTCTCATTGGCCAAAGTTGTTATCTCAGGTTCCTCCTATAGTTCCCTTTTGCAAACAAGTAATTTTTTCCCACTGACATTTCCGCACTACGAACTGTTTGTTTTAACCATACACCACAAATTGTGCATTGCAAACTAACGTCATGAATCCTCTATCTTTGGATTGTTAAAACCCTTGTCATTTTGATATTGGTATAAGGCCCAGGTTTTAACCAATTGTTATAGGCTCCCTCTCATACATGAAAACTGTGGCCAATCCTTCATAAAATTGAGCTCAATTGTGTTGCAGGATGGAGCTGCAAACTGGTATCGGCACTGCAAATCCTTTGTTTCACAAAGTTGCATCTTTTTCCTGTCTGCACTTCTACTCAAGGCTCAATTGGTGTCCCTATTATCATTCCTATTTAAAATTTTCTCCACTTCATACCATTGTTGTTTATAAGATTTGAGACAAGTGAACTCCAGGCATACCAGCTCTATTATCAAACCCTAAAATCCATGTTTACTCTATAGTTCATACAAAAACTCTCATAATAAGTTACAGAAAGTGTTTGTCAAACAGTAATTATGGACAGTCAACAAAACATGAAAACTCACAATGGGGGAGAGATTGTGAGAAGTGAACCATATGATATGTAAGTCATCAAATATGAACCATTGTTAAAGAAATATTTCCAGAGGGTGGGTTGTCTCAATTTTTGTCAAAAGATGCAGAGAGGACATCCAGAAGTGGCCAAGGAATTTGCACTTAATTTTAAAGGGACAAATACTAAGGTGGGGATGATGGAGTTTGAAGTCTTTGAGCATTCTATATTTTTAGCTATAGAGATACCTGATTGTGGTGAGAAGTGGTTTAAATCCATGTCATTAAACTCTTATTTCTCCAAATAATTCCTTAATCATGAATAGCAAGGAGACAACTTATCTAAAGGAGTGCCCAGAAGTCACATGTTGAAATGTTTTGACAAGATGCTCAAGGTCACTGGAAAAGAATCCATGAACCTTCAACTCTATCTTTTCAAGAGTATTGGAAAGATGTCAGACAGAGTTCAGGCTAAGTCAAAGCAAGTAGACATCAATGTTTTTCACTCTGGTCTAATCAATATGTTAGTAATGTAAGAGTTAAAGAAAACTAACACTAATTAGGAAACTTTCCTAACTACATCACATTTTATCAGTTAGATATTTCTCCTACACCACAATCCAAAAGACAAACTCCTACCCCTATTGAGAGGACTGTGCATTCAGATTCAAGCAAGAAGAAGAGGGTGACTAGGAGTGATAAATATTTCCAAGATACTTATGAATCAGAAGAAGGTGGTCCTTCACAACCTCCTGATAGAGAAGTTTCACCTATGGAAGAACCTACCCCCATGGAGATTCCTTCAAGCAAATCAAAAATCTTAAAAGGAAAAAATCATGTATTTTCCCTACCAGTTGTTGTAGTTAAAATCAAACCTAGAATACCCTTTACTAGATCAATAGCCAGACAATGTGTTCCCATTAAGGATGATACAACAGATAATTCAACTCAGCAAAAACACAAATCTCAGTCTTCTAAGCATCCCATAGAGTTTATTGACATCAACACTCCTCATCATGAAAGTAACCCTACCTTCAAAAGGCTCAAAAGGCATCTCAAGGAAGCAAGAGTTGAAGTTGATAAGTTGAAGAAGGAAGATTTGGGTTCCAGAATAAATCTAAAGGAGATGTTGGATATGTATGAGGAGAAAATTGATAAGGAAAGGTTCATGTCTAAGAGGTTTTTTCCCCTTCATAGGAAACTCAAGAATGTATATAGGAAGAATAGAGCCTACCAAGATGAAATTAGAAAATTAAAGGCAGAGTTACAACCTTTTAGAGAAGAAGTGGAAAAGAGCAAGTTAGGTATGTTGGCCAAGGTGGCTACCAGAAGGAGTTCCAGAACAAAAATATAAATACAATACGATCTTCTAAACCAACATCATTTTTGTCAAGTTTTTTTGTTGCATGCAGTGACAACACTAAATGATGGTTTTGAATTTTGAGCTAAACTTGGCATATTTTTTTGTTTTCTTCAAGGATATATCAGGAGGTAATAATTGTGTAGCATATCTGGAAGAATTAAACTACCCCTGGTACAAGTTTTAAGGATTTGAAACTTTTTGCAAAGAAAACAGGTTGTTATAGGAAATTTTGCAGCACCTAGACTCATTGGCATTGTGAACTAGTTGTTTTAGGACAGTTTGCAGCTCTGGGCTGTGAACTCATATTTTTTAAGATTTTGGAGGGAAGGGAGGTTTCTAGGTGTCAAGGGGAGCTCGTAGCAGCACTCATAGGATCAGTTGCACTTTGGAATTCCACTTGCCTCAAGGAGTTGCAAGCATAAAGACACGTCATCAGTTGTTGAGGACTTGTTGTATACATTGCCAACATCTTCTTTCAAAACAGAAGTTTGTTATTTTCTAGTTGTACACTTGTTTCCATGCTTCCCTTAGGAATGGAATCCTATGAGGAATTTAAGGAACAAATTTTAAATCTCTATTTTGATAATTTTGGTTATTTAAGAGGCATTGTAATAGGAGAAGAGGTTTGAATGGTAGAGGAGAAAACTCTTATTTTTTAGTCTTCATTGGTAGAAGAGTTTTCATGATGTATGGACCAGATCCAAGAAACTTTTAATGGTGTAAATCAATCTTTATCTTACTATCATCTATTTTCTGTGTCACTTTGATATCAATCTTTGTTGAAGTATTAATTATGTTGTTGTTTCTTTATTGTAGTAAATAATTTATTATGGTATTGTATGCAAATTGATCAGAGTGTTTTTTTTCACTTTGGATCAAGAAGTTCTTATTCAAATGAGTTTTCTTTCATATGTGTCCCAGAAATACCTAATATAAACTAATACACATATTACACTTTTCTTGCTAAGTCTTCCAGCTCTCATTTATATCTCTTAAATCTTGATTTGAAGCTATTCAAATCCTTTCTTTTTGGTGTGTATTTCATGGAAGAATTTGTGATTGACATTGTTGGATTACTGAGAGGGGGGGCGAATCAGTAATAGAGTAATCTAATCCTTGTTAACCATATAATGCAAGTGTTATATCAATGTAGAATTATCATCCAATGTTTTCATAGTAAATAAACAATGAACAAATGAACAATCATACACATACATAATACACCAGTCTTTTTACGTGGAAAACCAAAGCGGGAGAAAAACACAGAATGATTTTATTTATATGTCTTGAAAAATTACATTCATTGGAAGCACCAACTTCCTTTGTTTTCCATATGTAACTGGAAGGAGGCTCCAGCCCCCTAGTTTCTTAAGCTACAACCTGAGGGAAGCTCCAACTCCCCAATTCTCTGGCTACAACCAGAAGGAGGATACAACCCCCTATGTTCTCTTTCTACAACCAGAAGGTGGCTACAACCACCTGTCCTTGCCCCATCCAACCACCCTGACGTATAAGTAGAATGATGGAACCATTGTCACACTATCACTGTGAGATATATTGTTGTAAAATTGTACCAATAAACTTGCACCAAACAACCTGTACCAATAACATGAACCATATATCAACCATGCATCAACCTGTACCTCAACCTGTAACCAACCTGTACCATAAAAAAGTGCATCAACCATGCACCAACCTATACCAAACAACTTTTAATCAACTAGTACTGTAAAAACGTGCATCAACCATGTACCAACATGTACCTCAACCTACAAACCTTCCTTAACTTTAACAACAAGAGACTAGTATTTTCATCAAACTTTACTTTAGTCTCACATGACTAGTTTTGGATTAGTCAATAACCCTAACTTGAAATAATCATAAATATGTGCCTATAATGAATAAATATATGAAAATAGTACACAATGTTATTCAATGTGTTTTATGCAATTCCTCCAGGTTTCACTACTTGGAACCTTTCAAAAAAGGATTTATAGCAAAAATGACATACCTTGTTGAATTATGGCTTATTCTAGAGAGCGAACATGTAGAGCGTGCCCCGCACAGAATGTTTGTTGTATGGATCTGAAAATTTTACACAGAATAATACAGACTGTACTCTAACCAACACATTTTTTATTACTGAATTTGGATATGTTATGAAGAATTTATGATGTTTTTACCCGAAACACATGTTTTAGACTAGTTTCAGGACTAGCCACAAACCTTATTTTTCATGGAGTGTAACTCCAAAAATACAACAACCCATAAGCTTAAATTCGTACCACAACTACTTGGATATGTTTTCTCAATGGCCTCCCAATTTCACAGTATAAATCATTCGAGAAAAAAAAATTATTGTGAAAATTGTGAGATGACCTGTAAATAACATAGCTTAGAAAGCATCATCAAAAGAATTTATCCTCCCTTGAATTTTGCCCTTCTTTACTTCACCTTCCCTCTGAAATTCAACTTAGATATTCTTTGGTTACCTCAGTCACCTATAGATATTCAACATACTCAAGTGTGATTAAAATGAGAGAGCCTTTGTAATATTCCAGATATAAAAAGTATGCAGAACAAAAATAAAATGCTAGAAATGGTAGATGAACAACAATATAACCAGCACAACACCACAATAATATTGAAATGATAACAGAATAACACCAGAAAGAGCACTTCAATTAATGAGAGAAATGTTCACTTGCCTCTTCGAGGGGGAAACCTCCAATCGAGCAGAGCTATATTACAATAATATCCAAGACAATAGTTTGCATACCATCAACTTCTATTTATACTAAATATGTCTATCAAAAGAACCATCTAGAGGAAGATCCTTCTAAAAGCGGAAGCTTCTATTAGGTCTTATTACATTCAAATTATTCTTCCTTATTTATAGACCTTATTAATATTTACCTTTATTACATCGGAATATATTATTCTACCTACGTGAGGGGTTAGGTACCTAACATGTCCTCCCCCTTAAAAAAAAGCCTTGTCCTCAAGGCTTGAGATGTGGAAATTGTTGTCGAATGGTAGTTGGTTCCCAAGTGGAATCTGTTGGGTTTGTATCTTTCCACTGGACTAACACTTCCTTGATGGTTCATTAACGCAGGCAATGCTCACACTGGTCCAAAACTGCTTCTGGATGTAGCTAAATGGAGCCTTCTTCATCCAACTCGGGAAGGTTGGTTTGAGTTTGGCACTTAGTTCCAATCACCTTCTTTAAGAAGGAAACATGAAAAACAAAATGTAGCTTATAATGATTGGGAAGAGCTAATTGATAGGCCACATGTCCCACATGCTTGAGAACAATATAAGGACCATAAAATTTGGGCCCCATTTTCTGAAAATGGTCAGCCTTGAGGGAATTTCTCTTGTAAGGTTGCAGTCGAAGAAACAACTGATCCCATTTTGCAAATTGATGTTCAGAGTGGCCTTGATCTATTTGTTTCTTCATGCAATTCTGAGCCATGACCAAATTCTCTTTTAGGGTATGGAGAATAGCCTCTCGAACTCTAAGCATTTGGTCAACCACATGGACCTTCGAGACACCCAATAAATATGAGAGAACTAAAGGTGGATTTTGTCCATATACTGCTTCAAAAGGAGTCATGCAGGTAGTTGTATGGTATGAAGTGTTGTACCACCATTCAGTTAGTGGTAACCATTGAGCCCACTGATTTTTCTTTTCTGATGAAAAACACATCAAATATGTTTCCAAACACTTGTTGACAACTTCAGTTTGACCATCAGTCTGGGGATGATAGGTTGTGCTGAGATGCAATTGGGTGCCTTTTATCTTGATCAATTCTTGCCAAAAATTGTTGGTGAAAGTTGGGTCACGATCAGAAACAATAGAATGTGGCATGCCATGAATCTTGAAGACCTAATCCATGAAACATTGACCCACAGTGGCTGATGTAAATGGGTGTTGAAGACAACAGAAATGAGCATACTTGGAAAGGCGATCAATGACCACCATGATGATTGATTTATTTCCCGATTTAGGTAAGCCTACAATAAAATCCATAGATATATCCTGCCAAATAGCAGGTGGAATCGGAAGTGGTTGTAGTGTGCCAGGAGATTTGACTATTTCACCCTTGTTGCATTGGCACACATCACATTCAGCCACAAAATTACAAACATCTTGTTTCATACCATCCCAGAAAAAAGAACGTTTGACCTATAATAGGTTTTGGTAAACCCTGAGTGCCCAGCTGTGGGTGTAGCATGAAGCTTAGAAAGTACCGTGGATTTAAGTTTTGTTATTTACTTAAATACAAATGGCCTTTGTATCGAATCTCATCATGGAGCCAAGAGTACTTTGGGGAAACTGGAGAATTGGACTGCAATTGTTGTATCAAATGTGAAATTTTGGGATCATGTAGCCATTCCTGGTGAACGGATTGGAGCCAATCTAGTACAATGAAGGAGAGAGAAAAAATGAACCCTTCATCTTCATATTTTTAGGAAAGTGCATCCACAACCACATTGTCTTTTCCTTTCTTGTAAATAATCTCGTAATCATATCCAAATATCTTAGTCACCCATTTTTGTTGGTCTGGGGAGGAGATGCGTTGTTCCAGAAAATTCTTGAGGCATTGATGATCTGTCTTAATTTGGAAGCGTTGCCCCAATAGATAAGGGCACCAAAGATCAACGGCATGCAAAATGACCAACATTTCCTTTTCATAGATTGATTTTTCAAAATTTCATTCAAACAGTTGTCTAATGGTAAAGGCCAAAGGTTGACCCTCTTGCATAAGGACAGTGCCAATTCCTTTCCCTGAAGCATCACATTCTAGGAAAAATGTCTTTGTGAAATCAAGAAGTGTCAGAACTAGAGTGGTGCACATGGCCATCTTCAAGTTTTGAAAATCCTGAGCAGCTGTTGGAGTCCAGGTGAAAGAATTATTTTTAAGGAGTGTAGTGAGAGGGGCCGCAATCTTTCCATAATTCTTAACAAACTTGCGATAATAACCTGTTAATCCCAGAAATCCACGCAAGATTTTGAGAGTCTTTGGGTAAGGCCAGTCTTTCATAGCTTCAATATTTTTAGGATCCACCCTGACATCTTGCTTTCCAACAAGATGACCCAAGTACTCGACTTCTGAGGCGCCAAAATCACATTTAGATTGTTTCGGGAAAATTTGGTGCTGAGAGAGTAGATGAAGAAATTGACCCACATTAGAAAGATGGTATGTCCAAGTTTTTCTATAGATGAGCATATCATCAAAGAAAACTAATACAAAATGATGGAGAAAAGGATGGAAGACATGATTCATGAGGCTTTGGAAAATGGAGGGAGCATTACACAAACCAAAGGGCATGACCAAAAAATCATAGTGGCCCTCATGAGTTCTAAAGGGAGTCTTAGGAATGTTTGCCTCTATCATACGGATCTGGTGGTAGCCAGAACGAAGATCAAGTTTAGTAAAGAACTGGGTGCCACTCAATTTATCCAAGAGGTCATCAATGATAGGAATGGGAAATTTGTCTTTAATGGTGAGTTTGTTGAGGGCGCGGAAATCAGGACACATGTGCCAAGATCCTTATTTCTTCATGACCATGACCACAGGATAAGATTAGGGGCTCATAGTAGGGAGAATAACACCTGCGTTAAGAAGTTCTTGAACCATTTTCTCAATTTCATTTTTGGGGGAAAAGGGGTGATGATAGGGACGGATATTGGGAGGAAGGATTCTTGGGACAAGGGGAATGGAATGATCATGAACACCACGGGAAGGAGGGAGTCCTTGGGGAGTGGAAAAAACCACTTGATGTTTAGAGAGGATAGATTAGATATCTCATGGAACATAGGGCATCTCAGTTTCTTGTATGGCATGGGGTTGGGAAATAACGCCCGAATGACCTTTTTTGAGCAGATTTTCCATGCGATGGGAACTAATGATCTCAGGGGAACTGGAGGTGATTCCTTGGAACTTATATTGTTGGCCCTCCTGGTCAAATTGCATGGTTAATTCCTTAAAATCCATGAGAATGGGACCCAAAGTCCTTAGCCATTCTTCACCCAACACAATTTCATAATCACCCATGTCGATAGAAAACATATGAGATTTCAGGTGGTAGTCACCAATTTGGAGACACACATTTTCACAACACCCTCCAAATTTCATGGACCCACCATTGGAAATCATGATTTGGAAATTATTGACTACACGGATATAGAAATTAGTTTCTTGGGAAATGCAGTGATGAATAAAATTATGGGTGTTGCCACTATCAACAAGAATGATGACCTTCCTATGCTTTATGTAGCCAATTAGTTTGAGGGTTTGGGGAGTAGAGAATCTCATGAGATCATTTATGGAAATGACCAGTTCTACTTTAGGAGGTTTTGAGGGAGGAGTAATGTCGGTGGGTCCAGGTGACTCAGACACAAGGGGAGATTCAACATCCTCTTCCGAAACATCCTCTGACATGGCCATAAAAATCTTTTTTTCCTTACACTTGTGTCCCAGAAAATATTTTTCATCACAATTATAACAAAGGCCTTTGAGTTGGCATTCAGCCATTTCAACCCTGATCAATTTTTGGATCTTTAGTGGAGTATAAGGAGGAGTGGGATTTATTGGTTTAGTGTGAGGAATAAAGGAGGGTTTTCATTTTTTAGAAGAGACAACCTGTTGTGCTTCCTTAGCTTGTTTAGTAGCCTCCACCCAACTTTGAGGCTGATCCATGAGTACATGGGCATGAATATCATCCTTGAGGCCATTGATAAAACATTCTTGGAAAAAAGCATCAAACATGCCCTCTGTACGAAAATCCAGTCGCTCAAAAGAAGTTATAAAATCTTTCGTTGTGCCAGATTGTTTCAAATTTGTCAAACAGACTAAATGGTTGGTGCCAATGTCAAAGCATTCATAAAGATATGCCACAAAGTGTGTCCAAGCAACAAACCCTTGATGAGAAGTTTTTCTCCATTGCCACCATTGCCAACGTTCTTGATCTAGATGGAGAATACCATACCGGAGTTTGGCCAAGTCATCTATAATGTTGTACAAAGAGAAATAATGTTCCATTTGAGTTACCCAACCAGTGGGATCTGAGCCATAAAATTTTGTCACATCCACCCGTGGAAGGCATAGATCACGTTGAAAGTGATGGGGCTGAAAATTATGGGAATGAGAGGAAGTTTCGGCTTCGGTATGAAAAGGTGGGTCAGATAAAGGGGGATCTATAGGGATATGTAGCTTGGTGCATATCATCGAAGTAACAGATTCAATATGAGTAGTCGTGTCTATTTGAGGTCTTCTTTGAGTTCCGTGATTGAAGCGACGATGGAGGAATGCATGGTTTTATTGATGGTAGCAATATTGGCACTGAGTTGTCTCACTTCTTGTTAGGTCTCTGTGAAATTAGATTGCAAGGCATTGAAGCAAGCTTCCAAGTCTTGGCTACGGATATGGGCTATGATGATGAAGGAACCGAAGAGGGGCAGGTGGGGTCAAAAATTTTGCTGAAAAATGATAGGTATGAATGTGATAAGGGCGAAGAGATAAATCCAATGGAATAGGTCTCAAATAATGGTGCAAAAATTTCCAGACTTATGGAATAGGTTTGTTTTTTTTTGGTTTTTTTTTTACACCTACGGAGTTATACTCCAGTCTGAATAATATTGCAGTGATGAAATGCCCAAATGTTTAACCAGGAAGAAATGTGTAGTGATTTGTCAACTCGAACACAGTTGCACGGAAATAGATCCTGTCTGTTTTATTTTTTGTTTCTATCCCCAAGGTTTAGGTATTCAAGGGTTCTATAAACAAGGGTTTTCCCTATGCTATAGTTTTTTGATATACGTGCGGGGTCCAACAGTAGTACTCGACCCAATATCTCAGGGCACCAACTAAGGAGGCTAGATTATGCCCTTAGTCGTACTACCCGACTACCCAGATACTAGAGAGTATCTTCCCGAGTGTTGTTCTCGGTGACACTATAGCAGTTAGGCAGTTGATCGGTTTATCTAAAAAGGGCTTCAGGAAATCTAGGTCGATCCGTATACAAGTGTTGTCTGATGTGCTACCACTCGAAGGGGTACCAACATGGGTTACAAGGGTGGCCAACAGATGTGCACTTAAGTACCACTTGTATTTCCTACGTGTATGAATCCCTCAACCGTGGGTTTATGTGTGTAACGACATATCTCTGTAGCTTAAAGACATAGAAATACGTCTCTACTCTGAAGAAAAAAAATTACCCACAATTTTATGCCGAGGAAAGTGCTATGATACCACTTGTAATATTCCAAATATAAAAAGTATATAGAATAGAAATAAAATGCTAGAAATGGCAGATGAACAACAATATAACCAGAACAACACCACAATAATATTGAAATGATAACAGAATAATACCAGAAAGAGCACTTTGATTACTGAGAGAAATGTTCACTTGCATCTTCGAGGGGGGAACCTCCAGTCAAGGAAAGATCTATTACAATAATATCCAAGACAATATTTTGCATACCCTCGACTCCTATTTATACTAAATATGTCTGTCAAAAGAACCATCTAGAGGAAGATCATTCTAGAAGTGGAAGTTTCTGTTAGGTCTTCTTACATTCAACTTATTCTTCCTTATTTCTAGGCCTTATTAATATTGACCTTTATTACATCGAAATATATTATTCTACCTACGTGAGGGGTTAGGTCCCTAACATCCTTTCCTCTTATTTATACTCTCCAAGTATCTTACTTTGAAGCATCTTCTAGGCCACTTTGTCCACATAGCCACTTTGTCCACATAGTCACCTATGTCCAACTTTGCCCAATTTTCCACATGTCCATGTATCCAATATCCACTTGACCACTTAACCCATATTCCTCATTTTAGGGTTAACCTTCTTATAACCACTTTCCATAATTAGAAAGTTCTCCATTTACTTTATTATTTAAATAATCCTCCTTGACTTTGTCACTTCACTTTATTATTTAAGTAATCCTCTTTGATTTTGTCACTTCACTTTATTAATTAAATAATCCTCTTTGAATTTTTCACTTCACTTTATTATTTAAATAATCATTTTTGCAAGAACTTTGACTTCTTTGACCTTTTGGGGTTTCAAGCCAATCATATGAGGGTCCTTCAACTTCGTAAGGCCATAACTCTCAAACCGTGAGGAGTTATGTGAAGTTCCACATACCACCGGAAATGGCATGACATGTACTATCCATAGAGAATATTATTACCTGCAAATATATCAAAACTCATACCATTATACATGAAACAAACTTGGGTCCATTACCCAAACCTTTGTGCTATCGGAATTCACTATCGGACTTTCTTCAAGGGTTGACATCAATGACAAACAACCCAATTAATCCACAATATCCCCCTTTGGCATTGATGGAAACACTCTGATGCAATAATTAAATCGTATCACTCATGCTCCCCCTAGAACCATGCCTGCATCTCTATGACCAATGGTCCCCCTGGAACCATGCCTCTGTCCTCTACATCTAATAAATCTCTCCCCCTTTGTCATCAATGGAAAAGGTATATTTCCATTCGGGACTTCTCCCCCTAACTGACTCGTCTGATCTCCCAACCTAAACTTTCTTCTTTATGGTGTTTCCTCATGTACATCTAAGACATATAAGAGAAGAATTCAAAAGCATTCATTTTGGAGTAGAAATAACTCCGAGTCTCTGGCGAAGATACTCAAAGGCTTCCCGTGGAAGCGATTTTGAAAATATGTTTGCCACTTGTTCCTTTGTGCCCACATATTCAACTCTGATGTTTTTTTTCTGCAACCTGTTCCTGTAGAAAGTGATCCTTCATTGGAATGTGCTTTGTCTTGGATTCCATCACCGGTTTCTTTGAGATATTGATGGCGCTTTTATTATCACAATAGATTGGAATGGGCTCATCATCCTCAACATGTATATATGTCAGAGTTTGTTTCATCCATAGAACCTGTGTACAACATGTTGTTGCTGCAATATACTCTACCTCGGTTGTAGATAAAGATATTGATGATTGTTTCTTGCTTAGCCATGATACTAAAAACTCACCCAAGTAGAACGTTGCTCCACGGGTGCTTCATCTTTCATCAATGCAATCTGCCCAATATGCATTTGTGTAGGCAATAAGTGATAGATCCTTTTCTTTTGGATACCATAATCCAATCTATTATGTTCCTTTAAGATATCTAAAAATCCTCTTCACTGCTAATACATGTGATTCATTTGGTGTTGCTTGAAATCATGCCACCTGTCCAACTGCCTGCATTACATCTGGTCTAGATGTTGACACATATAGTAGGCTACCAATCATTGACCTGTATTTCCTCTTATCTTTAGACTTTGAATCATCATCTTTGATCAACTTGCAACTGGTTTGCATGGGAGTGATAACTGGTTTGCAATCTTCCATTCTGAACCTCTTTATCATTTCTCTAATATACTTGGTTTGAGAAATAAATATTCCTTGGTTTCTTTGACGTATCTGAAGACCCAAAAAGAAATATAATTCTCCAAGTAATGACATTTCAAATTAATTATGCATGTCCTTTGCAAATTTCTGGCTTAACCTGCCATCAGTACTTCCAAAAATAATATCATCGGCATAAACTTCAATTAATAAAATATTGTCTTGGGTTACCTTGATGTAGAGGTTGTTGTCTACACTTCTTTTTATGAACCCTTCTTGTTGTAAATATTTATCCAGTCTAGAGTACCATGCTCTAGGAGCCTATTTTAGACCATACAAGGCCTTCTTTAATTTACACACATAATCTATGTTCTCTGACAACTAAAATCCTTCTGGTTGTTCAATGTAGACTTCTTCTTCAAGTTCCCCATTCAAAAAAGTTGATTTTACGTCCATCTGATACACTTTAATATTTTTGGAGCATGCATAAGCTAAAATCAATCGGATTGCTTCCATTCTGGCAATTGGGGAAAATGTCTCTTCAAATTTGATTCCTTCAACCTGTGCATATCCTTTGCATACCAATCTAGTTGTGTTCCTTGTAACATGTCCATATTCATTCAATTTATTCCTCTATACCCACTTTGTGTCGATCACATTCTTATCCTTTGGTCTTGGAACCAATTCCCAAGTGTCATTTTTCTCTATTTGATCCAATTCTTCATCCATGGCCTTATTCCAAAATTCATCCTTGTTGGCCTCTTCAAAAAAGGTTGGTTCAATCATATATGAGAGTGCTAGGTGTGTTTTTTATGGTGAATGGATTCTTCTTCTAGTCTCAACTCCTACATCTTTATTTCTAATAATATGATGTGAAGGATGATTCTTTTGTACTCGTCTGCTAGGTGTCTTTGGAGGCACTTGCTAAAATTTCTCTTCTTATTCTATTGGATCCTCTTCATCTTCCCCTTCTACTTATTTTTCATCTTTTTCTTCTTCTTCATAAATTTGTTCCATTGATTCATTTTCTTCTTTCTTTAATTCTTGTCTACATGTTTCATCAATTGTGATGTTGATTCTTTCCACAACGTTGTTCAATCTCATGTTGTAACACTTGTCTTATTTCCTTGTACTTGAATATCCAAAAAGTACTGATTTGTTCACACGAAAATCAAACTTTCCCATTCTGCCATCTTCTCTTCTGATGTAGCATTTGCTTCCAAAAACTATGAAGTGCTTCACATTTGTTGGTCTTCCTTTCCATAGTTCGTAGGGAGTTTTGTCAGTTTTGTTTTTGAGCATTACTTTGTTTTGAATGTGAATTGTTGTATGCATTGTCGGTGTCCAAAAGATATATATCAATTTGGAATCCATTAGCATTGTTCGAGCCATTTCCTGTACTATCATGTTCTTTCTTTCAACAACTCCATTCTGTTGAGGTGTCCTAGCAACAAAGAATTGCCTTTTTATTCCATGTCTGTTGCAGTAGTCCATAAATTCCTTTGAAGTGAACTCTCCTCCATTATCAGATCTCAAGCATTTGATTTTTGAATCCATTTAATTTTCAACCATTTCCTTGTAGACCTTGAAGTTTTAAAAAGCTTCTAACTTATTCCTGAGAAAGAAAATTGCAGTCATTATTGTATAATCATTAACTAATAAAATAATTTATTTCTCACCTTTTAAACCCTTTGTTGTAGTTGGTCCAACTAGATCAGTATGCACAATTTCGAGTGGTCTTGTCGTTGAATATTCTTTTGATTTAAACCTAGTCTTTGTTTGCTTTCCTTATTGACAATGCTTGCATAAAGTGTTGGTTGGTTTCGTGATTTGGGGCATTTCTCTAACTGCTTCCCTTTTGTTGACAAGGTTATAAAAATGTATGTGACCCATTCTTTTAGGCCATAACCAACCTTCAGCTTCCTTTCCTAGGAAACACTTTTCATTTCCAATTTCACTTAATACATATATGTTGCTTGAAGTTATCACAGTTGTTGCAATCAATTTTCATGAACCTTCTTTTCTTATATCACACTTTTGTGAATCGAAAGTAACTTTATGACCTTGGTCACACATTTGACTCACACTTAGAATATTATGTTTCATATATTGTACTAGTAGAACATTTTTTGCCTTGGTATTCTTGTTCCCAATTCTGAATGTGCCTTTTCAAATGATTTTAGTTGAATCATCATTTCCAAAGGAGACTGGTCCATCTCTTTCCTTTATTAATGTAAGAAACCTCTCTCTATCATATGTCATGTGTTTTGAAGAGCCACTATCAACATACCAACCACGTTTATTCTTCTTATCTTGTAGAGCGAGTGTTCATTCTTCATTGCTATATTGATTCTTCTTTCTTATCCATGTCCTTTTTTGAGGTTCTTGTTTGTGACTGTTGTTTTTCTATTGTCTTTCTCTAGGAGGGACTGTCATTCCGAAATCTTTGGCCATGTGTCCAAAGTTGTTACATTTGTAGCATTCCACTTCAGTGCTCGAATATTCAAACTTGTTGTAACTTCTTCTCTGTGTTTCACTGGGCCTTCTTGGATAACCCTTTTGTGTATGACTTTCAAAGTTGTTTATGTTCATGTTGTTATCTCTGCAATTCACGGCTTTATTTCCAAAATTATTACATGCATAACATAAACCAAAAAATGAAAATGATACCTGGGAGTTTAATATCTTCTTAAAGGAGGTACTCTTATGAATCATTCTTCTTCCTGAGGCCTATATGTTTCTGTCAATCATTGATTATAAAATTTGAATCTTCTCGGTGGAGGAGTGTCCCTGTAATTTTCTTTGTAGAACTTCCTATCCCCTTTGATTGTTTCAGCATAGCTTTTTGGATATAATTTTTTTTTTTTTGTTTTGGAGCTTGATCCCTTTTCTGTCTGATTGTATCCAAGTCTGGACTTGTCATGATGAGGTTTTTGACTGTTGATAATGTCATTCAAAAATTTTGAGTTGTTCTACATGTTTTTCTTTTGAAGATCCTTTCTTAATATGACAAGTTATGCTTCCAAAATTCCAATGATCATGTCTCTTCCTTCTAGTTATTCTTTGAGTGCTTCTTCAATTCTTTTATCTTCTTCAATTTGAAACTTCAAATTTGTGATCATTTGTTCTAGTTCTTGAGTGTCTTCTTTCTTGTCTAGTTTCATTTGTAGTTTCTTGTTTTTCTTCTTTTCTCTTCTGATAACTTCTATGGCACACAACAATTCTTCTCGGTAGTCAACTTCTGCCTCTTCATATTCTTCTTTGGCCTCTTCATATTCTTCTTTGGCCTCTTTTTTATCATAGTCTTCTACTACCATGAACATAACACTTTTTGTCTCACTATCACTGACTTCATCTTCATCTCATGATGAGATGTCTTCTTTGGTGCATAAGATTTTCTTGAAAACTTTCTTTGTGGTTATTTTGCCTTTATATGTTTGTTTTCTATTTGAGTAACCTTCATCATTTCTCTTTTTCTTATGAGGAAATTTGTTAGAAAAATTACCAATACCATCACAATTAAAACAAATCAAAGGAAGCTTACCTCTATACCTATCATTGGTTCCCTTGTTCAATCTTCTGACAAAGTTGGTCGCTTGTTCATCATCTTCCAAGATGTCACTGTTGTTGCTATGTTATTTTTCTTTTTTCTTTCCCTTTTGCTTTGAACTTTTGGATTCTTTGAAGGTTTCTTCTTTTATATATGGATTTTCCTATTCAGTTCTCATTTCATATGATGGGAATATTCTATGTAGTTCGTCCATGCTTATTGAGTTTAGATATGCTCTTTCTCCTAGTAATGATATCTTAGGGTCAAATCTCATAGGAAGATATGTTAGTACCTTTTGAACAATTACAGATTCTTTGATTTCTTCTCCCAATCCCAAGATTGCATTTACTATTTCATCGACTCGTAAAAAGTAAGTTGCAATGTTCTCATCTTCCTTCATCTTTATTTGTTCGAACTGACCTCTGTAAGTTTGAATCTTTACTGCTTTGAATTTTGAATCTCCTTCATAAATATTTCGAAGTTTGTCCCAAATATCTTTAGAAGATTTACAATGTGAAACTTTGGTGAATACCGATTCTCCAAGAAAATTCAGAAGTGCATTTGTGGCTTTGGAATTATTTTGACCGAGTTTCATAGCTTTGTCATTTGTCAGCAGAACTGTTGGTGTTGTGTATCCATCTACAATTGATTGTCAAATTTCAAATCCATGTGCCTGTATATATGTCTTCATCCTTGTGCTCCAAAAGGCATACTTATGTCCATAAAATTGTGGTATTCCATTTTTATACATGTTGTTTCTCTCCATGATCTACCTTTCAGTGGTTAAACTGATTTCTGAAGGAACCTACTCTGATTCCAATTGTTGAATTACTGAGAGGGGGGGTGGATTAGTAATAGAGAAATCTAATCCTTTTTAACCATATAATGCAAGCCTTATATCAATGTAGCATTATCATCCAATATTTGTAGAGTAAATAAACAATGAACAAATGAAAAATCATACACATACACAATACACCATTGTTTTTACGTGGAAACCCAAAGAGGGAGAAAACCACAGAATGTTTTTTCTTATATGTCTTGAATAATTACATTCATTGGGAGGACCAACTTCCTTTGTTTTCCATCTACAATTGGAATGAAGACCTAAACCCCTAGTTTCTCAGGCTACAACCTAAGGGAAGCTCCAACTCCCCTATTCTCTGGCTACAACCAGAAGGAGGATACAACTCCCTATGTTCTTCGGCTACAACTGGAAGGTGGCTACAACCACCTGTCCTTGCCCCATCCAACCACACTGACATATAAGTAGAATGATGGAACCACTATCACACTATCACTGTGAGATATACTGTTGTAAAATTGTACCAATAAACCTGCACCAAACAACCTGTACCAATAACATGAATCATGTATCAACCATGCATCAACCTATACCTCAACTTGTAATCAACATGTACCATAAACAAGTGCATCAACCATGCACCAACCTGTACCAAACAACCTATAATCAACTTGTACCATAAACAATTGCATCAACCATGTACCAAGCTATACCTCAACCTGCAAACCTTCCTTAACTTTAACAACAAGAGACTAGCATTTTCATCAAACTTTACTTTAGTCTCACATGACTAGTTTTGGATTAGTCAACAACCCTAACTTGAAATAATCATAATTGTGTACCTATAATGAATAAAGATCTGAAAATAGTACACAATGTTCTTCAATTTGTTTTATGCAATTTCTCCAGGTGTCACTACTTGGAACCTGTCATAAAATGAGTTATAGCAAAAATGGAATACCTTGTTGAATTATGGCTTATTCTAGATAGCGAACTTGTAGAGTGTTCTCCGCATGGAATATTTGTTGTATGGATCTAAAACTTATACAAAGAATACTACAGAAAGTAATCTAACCAACACATTTGGTCTTACTGAATTTGGATCTGTTATGAATACGTTATGACGTTTTTACCCGAAACACATGTTTTAGACTAGTTTCAGGACTAGCCACAAACCCTATTTTCCACAGAGTGTAACTCCAAACATAAAACGACCCACAAGATTAAATTTGTACCACATATAATTGGATATGTTTTCTCAATGGCCTCCCAATTTCACAGTCTGAATCATTCTAGAAAAAAAGTTATTGCGAAAATGGTGAGATGACCTTAGAAAGCATCATCAATAGAATTTATCCTCCCTTGAATTTAGGCCTTATTTACTTAACCTTCCCTCTGAAATTCAACTTAGATATCCTTTGGTTGCCTCAATCACCTGTAGATATTCAATATGCTCAAGTGTGATTAAAATGAGAGGGCCTTGCCTCTTATTTATACTCTCCAAGTAGCTTCCTTAGAAGCATCTTCTAGGCCACTTTGTCCACATTGTCACCTATGTCCAACTTTGCCCAATTTTCCACTTTTCCATGTATCCAATAGCCACTTGACCACTTAACCCATTTTCCTCATTTTAGGGTTAACCTTCTTATAACCACTTTCCATAATTAGAAATTTCTCCATTTACTTTATTATTTAAATAATCCTCCTGGACTTTGTCACTTCACTTTATTATTTAAATAATCCTCTTTGATTTTGTCACTTCACTTTATAATTTAAACAATCCTCTTTGACTTTGTCACTTCACTTTATTATTTAAATAATCATCTTTGACTTTTTCACTTCACTTTATTATTTAAATAAACCTCTTTGAAAGCACTTTGAATTCTTTGACCATTTGGGGTTTCAATCCAATCTTATGAGGGTCCTTCAACTTTGTAAGGCCATAAATCTCAAACCGTGAGGAGTTAAGTGATGTTCCACATACCACTGGAAATGGAACGACATGTACTATCCATCGAGAATAGTMTTACCTGCAAATATATCAAAACTCATACCATTATACATCAAACAAACTTGGGTCCATTACCCAAACCTTTGTGCTACCGGACTTTCTTCAAGGGTTGACATCAATGACAACCAACCCAATTAATCAACAGACATCTTAAACTCAGTTTTACATCCATTCGCCACACTCTTTAAAACATTATCTTTACATTCTGATGGGTATTAGTCTTACATATCCAACAATCTAGGTGTGACTTCTAGTGTTAATAAAACCCATAGGTGTGGTTGTGAGGCATGAATTTGTTTGAGGAATAAGTACATGAAGGACAATATAAATGCAGGTAACACACTCATAGATGGATAGTCCTCATCATGTCATTTCCAACAGTAGGTGGAACATTACGTAGTTCCTAGCGGTTGAGGAGTTATGAGGTCATGAAGTTGGAAGCCCCAAATATGAGTTAAGAAGCCCTTAATTGGTTGCAAGTCATTAATGAAAGGGTAATGTGGTTGTAATAAGAAATTTCAAGAATCCCTAAAGTTAAAAAATGGGGTTACTTAGAAAAAGTGTATATACACCTCAAGAAGTCACTGATAAGTACATTCACACATATATTATATTGAATATATTCTATGTGAGTAAGTGATTCTTATCTGAGGTAATCAAGGAGATCTCAGGTGAATTTCAGAGGGAAGATGATGTGAAGAAGAGTGAAATTCCAAGGGAGGATGAAGTCGTGTGATGATGTGTTCTAAGGTATGTTATTTAAAGGTCATATTACCATTTTCTCTATAACATGTTTTTTAGAATGATTAAGATATTGAAAATAGGAGGAGGTTGAGAAGACATGTCAAGGTACCTAATGGTAAAAATTTCATATTTTGGGTCATTTTATTTTTGGAGATACAGTATGTGGAATATAGGGTTTTTGACTAGTCTTGAAACTAGTCTTAAACAGTTGTTCTGAGTAAAATAGTAATAAATTATTCATAGAGGATCCAAATTATGTGAGACTAATTTAAGTGGATTGATAACATTATGTAGTATATTTTGTGTGAGTTTCATAATCATATATCAAATATTGAGCATGTGGAATGTTGTATATTTCTCTTTCCAAAATAGAATAAAATTCAGGAAGGTTTTCCATTTTCGCTATAACTTCTATTTTGAGAAGGTTGAGACCCTAAAATTTTGAGGATATGGAAGAAAGATATCATAGTATACGTGGTTAAAATTCCATACCTTATTCATTACATATATGGAGTTATGCTTGTTGAAATTTAGGGTTTGTGACTAATCCAAAACTAGTCGCATGAGACTTAGGTAAAGTTTGATGAAGATGATATTATCTTATTGTTGAAGTTGAGGAAGAGCTACACATATGTAATATTTTGTATGAGGTATACTAAAGGATCATAGGTATGCTTATGTGTTAGTTTTTAGGATTATTCTTATGTTTTTATGGTACATTCTTAAGGCATGTCATGGTAGTGATTGTGCATGGTACACCTTGGTGATGGTATGATACATTGTTAGAGGCACATCTTGGATACTTGGAATATGGTTCGCTATATCGTATATGAGTGACATGGCACATGTTTGATGGTATATATTGGTACATGGTTTATGGATGTTGGTACATTCTTGAGGCACATAGTTTGAGGTAAATCTTCGTTACTTGTTGATGATGTGATGGTCATGCCTTTGGTATCTTGTTGAGGCATTGGTATATGATAGTACATGTATAAGGTGCATGTCTTGGTGATGTTGGTACATGTTGAGTTACACCTTAGTAATGTTATGGTACATTGATTAGTATCACATATTGACTATATTGGTATCTTGATATATTTGTTATCCTGGTTACGTTTGAGGCACTTCATTGATGGTATCTTATGGTACATGGTGTATGACATGATTGAGGCATATCATGAGTGATATGGTATATGGTTGATGCATGAGATGGTACAGATTTGATATGGTACGTGGTTGATTATTGATGTACATGGTTGATGATTGATGTACATGGTTTGGTGATGGTTTTGGTATCCATGTGAGTGGATATAGTTACAGTTGGTTGATGATGGTATATTTGTGATAGTGACAGTGACAAGTTGGTTCATGTGATAGTGACAATGGCAAGTTGGTTGAAGAAAATCACAGTGAATGTAGCATTATATGTATATATGTATATAGTAGCATTATACCATGTGTACAACATACAAATATCAAGTAAAAAACATCAATTCAATCACACTATAAACTATATTTTATCTCAACTATTTGAGACTAATAAACCAAGTATAATGCTACTAATACATATATACATTACATACATTAATGTCACAGTGAGATATGTATAATGCTATATATATATATATATATATA
>JZKD02S1296957.1:487342-502522 GCA_000966675.3 Picea glauca | reverse complement strand
TCTGATTATGTCTTTGAATAGATCTCGAACATTGATCTGATCTATAAAATTACAAACAATGTCCTTGATGCATAGAATTTGTCTGATCGTATCTTGATTAGATCATAATCGTTGATCTAATATCCATCATGTTGAAACCACCAAGCTATCAGACCCTAAGTACCTCACCACTCAACAACTATTAGATCTAGATATTCATTCAATCTCTGTCGTCAATTTGTGATCATGTTCATCGATACCACAGGGATTCTGAAACACTCATCACTACCTCAGAGTTTAGAAACCGTCAAATCACTGATCAATTATTATTGTTTGTTCTCAGAGTCCTCTTCGTCGGATCCTATCCATCAACTCCACTCCAATGACAAGTAATGCGATGGATCCAATGGTCCTCACAGTCTGAAATCAATGGCTCCAACTACGTCACCCCTTCAACATGCACGATGGTTATCTTACATCCTTCAATCCTTTCATAAGCTGGTTAGGTGGGATGCACATTGATCTATGGTTGTCATCATATCTTTTTTTCACGTCGACCTATGGTCGGGATTTCTCTTCGAAGCTCTTCATCAGAGTAACACTACTCATAATTCACTCATAATGTTGATTATGTGATGAATAGAAGATATCTGCTACCCATATGGATGGATCACAAGTGTTCTCTCAATCCTTCATTTCCATAGTATAAGTATCTCAATCTACTCCAACCAGGGCCTCTCCGATGAATGGTGGTGATTCACTCCAACAAACTATGACCGACGGTAAAAATCTACTCCTACCAAACCTTGCAAGGGATCTACAAATATGTACTAGATGACACATGGATCAATCATTATGGCACTGACGTGGAATCTAACCTCATGCTAACATCGTCATAATTTTTGGACCTGTTATGAATTATGAACTGGAACTCTTCTTATACGTGGCCCAATTACTGCGTCGCACGTGGATTCTATCATCACCTAGACGCATGCCATCCTTTAGGACAAGTTGGTTTTCAAGTTGCCATCCATGTCAATATGATTACCGATCTGTCACATAATTATTCAGATTCCCTCATTGGAAATCGCTAAACAACTTCACTCCAACCATGGTCTCTGTTGGACGAAAAAGATTCATTCAACCCAATTCAATTAATCTCATCATCTTTCAAAGTTATTCATTGTCAGAGAACCTCCAATACATTCCACTCTGATGGTTGGCACTCATATTAATGGTCCAAATATCTCCTTCTATAGCTCCCACAGATCCAAAAAATCTTCTTTTGTTCGATTTCCAGGACTTCAACCACTTCGACGAAAAGATCCAACCATCCATTGGAGAAGAGGTTCAATGGTGTAGATGATCCAGATCCAACGCTTTATCCAACACTTCACCGATAAATCTAAATTGTCTGTCGCAAAGGATATATGATGGTAATAATTAATCGTAGATTGAACTATCACTCATCGGAGTCCTCCTCTAGTTTTGACTATGACTGTATAAACTTTGATAGAATATGTTCATTGTTACTCATCATATTCTTCCTATGACTTCCAACTGTATGAGCTCCTATAGACTATGATCAATGACCGTGATTTCTTCCACCTATAGATCAAGGTCACAATTTATTTCCGTATTTACATTATCTGCTAGCTTTGATATAGATTGGTTCTTAATTTATCAAGCCAACCTAGTCTTGAGTATGATTTCCATCACTGCAACATTCTTGACATTAGTGACAATATACTCAAAAATATCCCCCTTTGTCATTGATGGAAAATATAATGTTGAGTTTCTCCCCTTGTTAGTGTGCTTCCAAGACCTCTTCTTTATTTCCTGCTTTATACTCCCAATGAGAATATTCTCCTTTGGTTTTCCTTCTTTTGCTCCCCCTTGCTGTATACTCCTCTAGTTTTCTTCTTTCTCTCCCCCTTTGACATCAAGGACAAAGGGCACATTTACTAAGGGATTTTATGAATCCCTAGTCTATGTCTGAGGTATTCAAATCAATCTTTAGGAAGAATCTTGCTAAACATATATGCAATTTGTTCCTTGGTAGGAATTGTTGGAATAATGAGAGGGGAGGGGGGGCGGGGTGAATCAATATGAGCACTTTTTACCACTTTCAATCACAATATATAAAATTCAATTTTATTAGCAGTATATAATTTATGATTTCATTCAATATATCATGATCATATAACCATAAGCATTATCACATCAAATAACCACATGCACAATACACCAAAATTTAGGTGGAAACCCAAATGGGAGAAAATCATGAAATAATTTATTATAGATATCAAGAATACATTCATAGGAAGCACCAAATTCCAAATTCTCCAACACCAACTGGAAGGAGGCACCAACCCCCTAATTTACATTCACCAACCCGAAGGAAGCACCAACACTTTGAGTTCTCCGACACCAACCGGAAGGAGGCTACAATCCCTTGATTTACAGGCACCAACCTGAAGGAAGCACCAACTCTCTGATTTCTCTGGCACCAACCAAAAGTAGGCTACAATTCCCTTTCCTTTCCCCATATTGCCTCCCTGAAATATAAATGTAGACTCATTGTCACTACCACTAATCAACATGTAACTTCCACTGTCACTGATACATCAACCAATCTATCACTGCCACTATCACATCAACCAACCTACCATTGTCACTATCACATAAACGAACCTATCACTGTCACTATCGCAAATATACCATCATCAACCAAATGTAACTATATCCACTCACATGGATACCAAAACCATCACCAAACCATGCACATCAATCATCAACCATGTACCATATCAAATTTGTACCATCTCGTGCATCAACCATATACCATATCACTATATTTCATATAAACCAATAGACTATATTTCATATAACAGTGAATGTAATATATATATATATATATATATATATATATAATCATTATACCATGTGACATCTACAAAGTTCAACATCCATGTCTACAACATACAAATATCAAGTAAAAAACATCAATTCAAACACACTATAAACTATATTTTATCTCAACTATTTGAGACTAATAAACCAATAGACTATATTTCATCCATGGATAATTGTTTTCTTTCATTAGCTTAAACCAACTGTTAAAGGGTTGTAGTATGTACTTTATTTTAAACCGTCTAAGGAATTCATTGACTAAATCACAAACTAATGTGCTCATATTCCAAGGTACTTAGTGATACATGGAAACTATATTTTATCTCAACTATTTGAGACTAATAAACCAATAGACTATATTTCATCCATGGATAATTGTTTTCTTTCATTAGCTTAAACCAATTGTTAAAGGGTTGTAATATGTACTTTATTTTAAACCGTCTAAGGAATTCATTGACTAAATCACAAACTAATGTACTCATATTCCAAGGTACTTAGTGATACATGGAGTCATTATTACATCTATCGCAAACATTAAATTCCATTATCATAATAATTATTTAACTGCATCATTTCAATGCTAAAACACATTAGGTAAGTAAGATATCAAGTACTTTGGGATTAGAGTTTCAAAATATAGAAAAATTGTATTTGTGTTGTATATGATATTATTTCTTTGAAATTTATAAGATATAAATCATTTTCATTTCTTATTATAATGGTTTGCATTATTTATTTAAAATCTCATTTTATTAATATTTAAAATAGGATACATGCAAGACAACCACCATAATCATAATACCAATATTTAGTAGTCTTATCACTATATAAAATATAGTGCTATGCAGAGTCAAAAAGAAATTGGTCATAAGGAATCATAATCTAAATCTAAGAACTAAATATGAAATTAACAAATCATTTGGACAAAACATAGAATTCAATCAAGCAGATAATAGGATCATTCATACAATGATCATACAATGAGAAGAAGGTCTTTATTTTTGGGGATTTCACCCCATCCATTTTTTTGGGCTTAGGATCAACCACAATTGGCTTTTATCTATTAGTGACCTAATTGGGCTTTATAAGTCAATCTAGTTCACAAATGGCTAGAAGAATAGTATGGAACTTATCAAATCAATGTACTTATGAACCTATGGTGAAAACCAACTTTTGTATCACTCCTAGCACTCATGGACAACTTAGCTAGCTCTATGCCAAGGGTTCCCACCAATTGAAGCTCAAGAATGAGATGAAAAAGTCAACAATTTATTAATAGGGAGGACCTTTCTCATAATGCAAGGTTCCTTGATCCAAACTATGAAAATTAAAACAAGTACCCCACCTATGCCTCACCTCCATCTCCATCTCCACCTTCCTTATTTACACCTTAATTCTATGAATAATGGATTTGTGAAAAGGATAGATTTGGCCCTTGACATTTTATGATACAAATTTTCAATACAAATTTTCAACTTTGAAATCCACCCTCTCTTCATCTTCTAAGGTCACAAGACAACGAAAAATGTTTGGAAATATCACATTGTGTATGTTTAGTGAGAACCATCGGTTCTTTTCTTCAATTTCTTCTAAGAATATTCAACACTAAGATCTGCATGAGAGTTAAGGTATAGGGGAAAATAACATCGCCTACATTCCTCACCCCTCATGAGTAGGTGGGTTGGCGTTCCATAGGCATTTTTCCTACATGGTGTGCACTATTGTAATGTTTTCTACTCTAAATGGTCTTATTAGCATATATTAATAAAATGATATAAAGATTGTTCATAGACATTGAATTATTTTGTTTCCTTGATTGTTGTTAGCCTTCAAAATACCATAAAATTTAAATTTACAATTTGTTGTTATACAAATATTGGCATATTGGCATAGTCAATTTTCTTTCAAATTTTATTCCCATTAATTATAAACAACCTAAGAGCTTGAATTTTGGCTTCTATACTAAAGTTGATTTTTCACAATCTGAGTGTACACGTATTTGACCTTGTCATTTACCAATATGTTGTCATTCAACTCACTTTTAAACATGTATGTGTGTTCATAGCATTGGGTTTCATCCAAAACCATATTAGAAGTATTTTTTTTCTTCTCTAGGTAACAATCACATGGAATAATTGTCATCTCATCAAATTCCCAAGCATAATGTCACTTATCAATTATATGTTTTGAAAGAATTTGTAACCACCCATGCCTCTCACTTCCCTTCTTGTAAATTGATGTATGTAGACATTTCATAACCATCCATCTATCCTTGTGAAACCTTGCTTCTTGCCAATACATCCTCTTCTCATGATATTTTCCTCCATCCATACCATAACTTTCATATAAGGTTACTCCACCTTGTTCTCTTAATTTTTTTCTTTTAACCAAAGTACTTACCTTATTATACCTGTTGAAAGGCAGGTTATATTGTACTTTAATATAAGGTTACTCCACCGTGTTCTCTTAAAATTTTGTTTTTAACCAAATTACTTACCTTATATACCTATTGAAAGGAAGGTTATATTGTTATCAGTTGCAGATTAAAATAGGTTTGAATTTAAATAAATAAATAAATTTTTATTATGTTTTACAATGTTTTACGATTTTTGGTTTATTAATCTATTTTTTTTAAAAAGAAAATATTTTTTAAATTTTAAAATTTTAAAAATGTTTTTTTATTGATTGGATAGAAGAGACAATGTGACCATTTTTAAGGGGTGTTGGCGGCTAATATGGAAACAAAAAATTTAAAAAATAAAATTAAAAAATGCCACCTGGCATGGGTGTTTTTTCGAGGTGGCTCATGGTTTTTGAAATGTCTAGTGGATGCATTGTGGCTCATGCGAATCATCCTCTGGTGTACGAGTGCTCTGATGGCTCAATTAATATCAAGTGGGATGAATCATGATCTTGTGAAAACCATGTAGCCTCGTATCTATTCATAAATGAGATGTGGTAGTGTTTTTCCACTAGTCATTGTTGGGGAGAGTGGTGTCACGGTTTACGGGCAGGGATTGTCAGGCTTGTGAAGGTTCATTAAAATGGTTAAAAATGTCTTGGCATGCAATGGAGTCATCTCTAGTATGTTATTCAATGTTGTGGGTACTATTCTAAGTTTGGTGGTATGCTTTACTAGGAGGTTCATTAAAACAATATGTTGTGGTTTTTGATATGTTGTTTTGATGGTCAGCTTGTTGATGTTATGTGTAGCACTATGGGTTTGGTGGTATAGTTGATTGAAGAGGAAGTGTCCTACGTCCATGTGGGGTTGTTTTGTAAACAGTGTTTTGGGTTGGTCCGAGCATACTGTGTTCAGCTTATTTGATGTAACGATCAAAATCCATATATACCTTTCCTAGTGTGCTTACTATTGCTTGGGTTTTCTTATGAGGGTGCAAAAAATTGAGATATTGTCGTGGTTGAGAGGGAAGTAGTGTTGGTTGGTCTAGGGGTGCTCGGTAAGTTGTGTCGGTTGGTCTGGGGGTGCTCAGTAAGTAGTGTTGGGAGTCATTATGGGGATATTGTGTTGGGATTATTCGAGGTAGGCATTCAGAGAATGCTCGTTTAAAGCTAATTTTTTCTTATGTTGAATGATAATGTATGCGGAGGTTGTTGTCTGCTCATTGAAAATATTTTTTTTTATGTATGGTTGTTAAGAATCTGTTCCATGTTTTTTGCGGTTATTACATGGGTTTTCTTACCTGGGTTCTCATTTAAATATTTTTTTTACTCATATTGAGTGATAATGTATGCAGAGGTTGTTGTGTCCTCTTTCTTAATATTTTTTTTAAAAAATCATGGTCATTAGGAATTTGTGTTTTGTTTTTGTTGGTCTAAAGTGTTTGGATTGTCTAGTGATTCTTAACTGTTTAAAGGGAATTCATAATTGATCTCGCATATTTTAGTTTGAATTATTTTTTGAAAAAGATAGGATTCTTTTAATAATTTTAGTCAATTTAATTTACCCATGTTTCAATGATCGACTTGTTGATGTTATGGATGTTGCTCTATGTTTGGTGGTGTGTTTGCAGTGTTCTCTATCTACGTGGGGGTATTTCGTGACGATTGTTGGGCATTGGTTCGGGGATATTGTGTTGGTATTCTTTGATGTACACATGGAAAAGGAAATTTTTCTTTTGCTTTCGTAGGATGGAAAAAGCAATGTATGCATAGGGTGTTCTCTCATCATTCTTAATAACATTTGGTTTTACTTGGGTTTTGGTGTTATTGTTTTGTAAGTGACCTATTTTGATTCTGAAGGTTTGGATGATGTAGTATGATGCATATGTCCAAATGGGTGCTCATTTAAACCTTATGTTGGGAAATAATGTATGTAGAGGGTGTTCTCTCATCATTCTTGACCATTAAAAAAAAATTATGGTTGTGAAGAAAATATGTGTTATGTTTTTTCTGGTCTAGAGTGTTTGGATTGTATGGTGGTTCTTTAGTTGTTAAAGGAACTTTAGAATTGAGGTGCTATTCATATGTACATTTTGAGGTCCTGCTCGTTTTATTTTATTTTCGACAAGAATTGGATGGAAAAAGCGGAAATTCTCTATATAATTTTGTGCATGGGTTTTCATTGGAAAATATTTAGCATAAATTAAATATATCGACCTTCCAGACTTGACTGGTGATTTTTTCGTCTTTATAGAAAGAGACATGAAAAATATAGCACAATTGGGATAAAATTTGGGCATTTGAATCGTTTCTGATTGTTGGTCAGACAAGTTTGAATTAATACTTCGTTTTAAATTCTTATTTCGATTGTTAATCAAACATGTTAGAATTTAATTTAATTTTTTTTAATTTTATTATGTTTTGCAATGTTTTATACATCACTATTTATCAATCTTAATTTTTTTATTTTTTTTTTAAATGTTTAATGTTTTTTCCTTATTGGTATGTTTTACCACCAAACACACAACAGTACCCAAAGCATTGAATAACATATTGGACATGAATTTGTCACACACTGGCAATTTTTTAATTTTTTTAATGAACCTTCACAACCCTGGCAGTCCCTGCCCGTAAACCGTGACACCACTCTCCACTAATAGCGACTAGTGGAAAAGCACAACAACATCTCGTTTATGAACAAATACATGGCCACACGGTTTTCAGAGGCTTGAGATTCAACCCACCCAAGATTAATTGATCCATCATAGCATTGGCACACTAGAGGACGATTCGCATGAGTCGCAACGCATCCACCATGCATTTCAAAAACCAAGAGACAGCTCGAAAAAACAACCCATGCCAAGTGGCGTTTTTTCATATTTTTTTTAGTTTCAGAATAGCTGTCAAAACCAGTTAAAAATAGTTGCATCGCCTCCTCTATCCAATCGACATAAAGCATTTTGGAATTTTTAAAATTTGCAAGAACTTTTTTAAACTATGGGTTCTTCATTGTGCAATATTTTTTATAATTAACATGGGCTTAACTAAAGGGACTTTGGATTGGGATATTGTTGTGTGCTTGGATGGAGCAATTTGTCAAATGAGAATGAACTATATTACATAAAAAAAATTCATAAAGTTATGATTGGATCTCCTTGGTAAATATTCATCATGATCTATACAAATGTTATGGTGTCAATTGGAAAATTAGAGTCATTCAAAACAACGTATGGTTTCAGAGATTTGATGACACAACTTACCAGTTGCAGACAAAAGTTATATGAAACTATAGACTATTTAGAATAAATATAATTTTTCTAGTAGATGGAGAAATAAATACCAAAGAAAGTTCAAGCAAATGGAATTTGGAAGGTAGTTGAATATGCAATGTTGTTTGATTTTGTTGGTTCTGAATTTCAAAGAAAAATAATCTTTAATTTGATTTTCCAATCTTCCAAGCATTTGCAATATTAATGTTTCTCTACATTGATTGAATGAAAAAAAAAAAATCTATCAACAATGTTGTCCAGATGCTTGATAGTGTGTGTGCTTCTCACAATTGTAGTAACAACTATAGTATGCATGGAAAATTTCCAAAATACTATATTAGAAAGTTTCCCATGTTTATTCATATTTTGTATAGTTATAAGAACAACGATGTGTTGGGTTTTCGATTATTTTTTTTATAAAATATGTTTACTTCTATATTGTGACTAGTGTGTGTGTGTCACTTACTTATATGCCTTTAGTTTTCTTGATGGATAATTTATGTGAATACCATGGAAACATTGACATGTGTTTTCAAGGCCTTGTAGAAAGTTTCAACATCTAGTGTAAAGGTGTCGGTGATCTTCGAAACGAAAACACTGATTGCAAAAGAAAATAGAAAAACATGTAGCAGCTAATACATACGGGTACATATATTTTCAACCATGTTTTAAATTGTAATTGTGTTCATGTGGTTTAATGTAGAACATCTTCGATCAGTCTTTTTTCCCTTCCTCCTTTTTTGGGCCTTGATCATAATAATAAATAGCCTTCTAAAGTTGTTATCGGGATATTGCAATTAAATTTTGTTTAGTTTCAAACAAAAAAAATAGTAGTTGTGGAATGTTGTGTCGAGTATATTATTACTCAAATAGAACAATGTAAAATGGGTGCAAAAATTCAACAAACAATGGTAGAAATTAATAGTGTGGTAGAAAACTATGGCTTGTTCCGCTTAGAAAACTTTTCATATGTTGAAGGAGATTGTTTTTTTAATAAATTGGATGTGCTACTTCATTTTAGATACACTTCAACATAAATTAGAGAAGGTACAATAGAAAACTTCATAGCATATTTTCAAAAACAAGATAAAGAGGCAATTGCATCTTATCAACTTGAGCTAAATAGGGCTTCATTGATAGAAGCATAATATTAGTGACCTGGAGGAATATTTGGAAAGGATTTCTAGATCAGCATCGATCAACATAGCAATAGACAATATAGGTCTATGGGGTGACATTTTTTGTATACATTGGGCATCAAATTGGCTAGGGATTCCAATAAGAGTTTGGTCGAAAACTCGAATGAAAAGCTACTTGCATTTCAATTCAAACATGTCTACAAAGACATATGACATATTGTTTCATGATGAAAATCCACTTGCTAGGCATTTTGAGCCACTCTTATGCAAAAAAAAATTCATAGATCCCCTGGTCTTCAAGAAGACAAGGTAAATGAAGTACATATGGTGAGATCTTTTGAGACATTGTGTCATTTACAAAATAACGAATACAATGTATCTTGTCTGTGGTGAATAATTTCTCAAACTTTTTGTAATGCGATAATGCAAAATGATGCATTTGCAATTAGATGCATTCGCCAATATATTGTCGATGACGTAGTCAAAAAAATACCAAAAATTACAAATTGGCAAGCTTACATGATACAATTATCATTTCCTTATATAGAAGGTATTGATACTGAGAGGAGGGTGAATCAGTATCAAGTACAATTTGGAAAAAAATCAACTTATACTTCAACCAGATTATATATTCAATTATATCCAATGAGCAATGAAAAATAGTAGAAGAGTTACACCAATACACCACAATACACCATGCACAATATATGAGAAATAAACAATAGTTATTGTTCAAGGGAAGTAATGACTTCCAAAGGTAGCTACAGCTTCCAAATACAAAGGGAGGGATAAACCTACAAAAGGAAGATACAATCCTCCAATATAAAGAGAGGGTTGACCTCTCCATCCTTGCCCCTTCCTTCCACCCAAGAATATATGAGAGATAATAAAACTTTACATTAAATTGTCACCATCAACCAACCAGCACATAGAACCTGATAATGATTCCTGAGACTTCTTCAACTTCTGCAATTTTTCACTTCTTGGAATAATTTGACCTATAGATAATATTACTCAATGTATTCTATGAAACTCCTCCAAGTTTCACTCCTTGAATCCTCCCAGAAAAGGAGTTATAGAGAAAATGGTAGACCTTATTCAATTCTGGTTTATTCAAGAGAGAAAAATTGTACAACATGCCCCACACTCAATATAAAATATAAGATTCTGAAATTTGTACACAGGAAACTATGGCCCATACTCTTTCCAATTCAATTTGTCTCACTTCATTTGGATTATCTATGAAGATGTTGTGATTTTTTTACCCGGAGCACTTGTTTATGACTAGCTTCAGGACTAGTCAAAAAACCCTCTTCCACAGAGTGTATCTCCAAAATTATAGCGAATAAAGAGCTGAAATTTTTACCACAAGTACCTAGATATGTCTTCTTAATAGCATAAAAAATTCACCATATGAATCATTCTAGAGACAAAGTTATAGAGAAAATGGTAAGATGACCTGTAAATAACATACCTTAGAACACATCACCAAAAGACTTCATCCTCCCTTGAAATTCAGCCTTCTTTACTTCATATTTCCTTTGATATTCGACTTATATCTCCTTGTTCATTAACAAACTTGTGTGTGTTGAAAAATGAATGTTTAATGAGATGTATTTATACCCTTTATGTCACTTCATTTTAACATTAGGGTCGACCTGACACTTTCTTATTTTGTAATTATTTTCTTTAATTATCTTCAGGGTCGACTTGTACTTCCTTATTCAATTCACTTTGTCATCTTCAAAAATTCATTTCTCCTCAACCATGAGGATCCACGTGACATGCCACCTACCACCAGAAACAACATCATGTATACTATCCATCCATGGGTGTTGTATTTTCATGTGCATTTTCCTTCATGTCCAAATACCTTCATCAATCTTGGGGTCCAAAACCAATGACTAGGGTTGACATCAATGAAAACAACCAATCTTCCAACAGAAGGATGTATTGATGGAAATTTGTTCGTTTATGATTGGTTGACTAGAGTATTGAAGATCAAGGTTGCGATGTTTTTCTCTACAAAATAAGAAAATGTGTTTGACATAGTTTAAGTACAAACAAGTATCACATATAGTATATAAACCATTCAAAAATGTGAAAAATCCTAGGAAAACAGATTCCATGCTAGTTTCAACAATAAGTACAAGTGAACCAAGCATAGTTTTACTCAACGTGAAAATCTACTTAGAATTAAATATTTTCAACAAGAATTACATGATAGACTTCATAACAACGAAAGTGGCCATACCAGTCTATTGGAAGAAGGAAACCACAACAATGAAACAAGAAAGCTTGCAACTGTTGGACAGAAGACAAAAAAGAATTCAAAATCAGTTACAATTGTAGAAAGAGACTTCCACAAGAAAATCACATATGTGCCTATTTTTTACTATATAGCATGTGAACAAATTTCGTTCCTAAAAGATGTTACATTAATCGAACAAGTACACAAAAAAGTGTGTTGTGCTCATGGAAAGAAAAAAAAAATAGAACAAATTGTAACATACGATAGTAATAGTAGTTATGTTTGCAAACTTTGGAAAAAAACATTAGACAATTATGTACATGCTAAGTTTGTTGTCCCAAAAAAAATCATACGAAACAGAAGCACAAGAATCTTGAAAGAAATGGATGAGCTAGAAGAAATATTGATAGCATTGCAGTTACCTTTTTTGCAAATAAGAGAACTTGGACAAAAAGATAGAAAACCACAATTAGGACTCACTGGAGGAGTTATCAATGTTCCAACTGACATTTCCAGAATTCAATATGCATTGCTTCTCAACATAGATGAAATTGGTACAATTGTAGTAGCAATAAAGAAGAGTCTTAGATTCAAAAATGGTTATTTTATTGGGTGCATCCATGTGTACATGGTGACGAACGATTTAAAATGAATATGTAAAACAACACTTTACAAATTGGAAAAAGTAGGAATAATTGATAGAAGGGAGCAAGTATTCATAGAAAAAAAAGAAGCATATCACTACAACAAATCCATGTGATTTGCTCCCTTTTTTTCTCCCTTTTTTGCTTCCAAAGATGGTTTTAGTGTATTTTTCATCAATTTGTTTAACAAGTCGGTGTTGTTTATCAAAATGGAGCTATTCATGGTGTTTTTTTTGCACCGAACACAAAATTTAGGTGCTAATAGCGCCGGAAATTTCTCCCCATTTAGCGTCAAAAATTGTTCCCCATTTAGCGCCAAAAATAGCGCCCCATTTAGCACAAGAAATTGTGCCTCGTTTAGCATCTAATTTAGCACCCCAGTTAGTGCCATAAATTGCACCAGAAGTAGTGTCAAATGTATCTAAATTATCCTAAATAGTTAATTAGTTGAGGTGTTGGGGGTTAAGTGGATAGGAGCTTTGAGGATTTAGGGATTAAGGGTTAATTGATTAGGGGTTAGGGTTTAATGTATTAAGGGTCAAGAGATAAGGGATTTGGCGCTTATGGGTTAGTTAGTTTAATGGTTAATGGATTAGGGATTATGGGCTAGGGGATTAATGTTTAAGTGCTTAGTGCATAGGGGTTTATGAATTAAGGGATTGGGGATTAGTGAGAAGTGTTCAATGGTCGATGTCTTAGGGGTTAGGGGATTTAGGGATTTTGTCTTAAGGGATTATTAATTAAATAAGGTTGAGGGCTTAAGGGTTAATTAGGGATTAGGGCTTAACTAGGATTTAAGGGTCAATGGATCAAGGGTTAGGGGAGTTAGGGATTTTTCAAAACTCTCTTGAAATTTCATGGAACCTCTTCCAACATGCCAATCCCCAATGTCATCCACTGATGTCACACAGTGAGTAGTGAATGGGGCCAACGTTGAAATTTCTTCAAAGTTTTACTGCATGCGTTGAAATTTGACACGGTTAGAATAGACACATGCCTTAACGGTATGTGAGGGTTTCAAGACTCAAGGATACCTGATGTCCCCACATAATCTTTGAGATCCTCCATGTTTGCATCAACGTTCATGATGCAGTCTCATTGTCATTGTTTTACATTCACATCTATGGAATTCTTTTCAAAATTCTCTTAAAATGTCATGGATTAATGTATTCCAACACATCACCAATGCCATCCATCAATGTCGCACGATGAGCAGTGAATGGGGTTTAGTTCCATATGTTCCTAAATAATTATTTAGTTGAGGTGTTGGGGGTTAAGTGGATAGGGGCTTTGAGGATTATGGGATTTAGGGATTTGGGGTACAGGGATTAAGGGTTAAGAGAATTAGGGATTAGGGTTTAAGGTATTAAGAGTCAAGAGATAAGGGATTTGGTGCTTATGGGTTAGGTAGTTTAATGGTTAATGGCTTAGGGATTATGGGCTAGAGGACTAATGTTTAAGTGCTTAGGGCATAAGGGTTTATGGATTAAGTGGATTAAGGATTAGTGTTTAACTATTTAAGGGTCAACGACTTGGGGGTTAGGGGAATTATGGATTTTGTGTTAAGGTATTAGTGATTAACTAAAGTTGAGGGATTAAGAGTTTAGGGCTTAGGGCTTAAGGCTTTAAGGGTCAATGGCTTAGGGGTTAGGGTTTAGGTCAAAATTTGACATGGTTAAACGAGAAACATGCCTTGATGATATTCCATATATGATATAGTGTGCCAGGTACTGATGTTGAGATGAGGATGCACTCAACATCCTTATAGTATGATCTACATCCAAGGACAATAGAGAATTAAGGACAACATCAATTGTCATAGAAGAAGAAAATAGTGAAAGGAATATGAATCAAATGGATGAAGAGGAAGCATGAACCCCATGATGATCGATTATCAAACTTGGACAACCAATATGTTTTGATGTCCAAACTATTCATTATGGTGGGTGAGAGACACTGTATCCAAAATCCATGATGGCCCACCCATGCTAGAAGAAAAATTTGAAGTGTAACCACTGTCTTTGTTACTCATCATTACAAAGGGAACAAGACAAATGTTGAAGGAGAAAGGTCACGGGTGTTAGGACCACATATTGTACCTTTTTGCCCACTCTTTTTGCCATTATTATACCCTTGATCACCTGTATTTAGACTCATAATATCATTCCATCTGATCATTCCAAGGTATACAACGTCCTTTCTCATTTACTATATGATTAATCTGTTTTGCATAATATTTTACATTACTTTTGTACTTAACCATTGATTAGAAGTGCATAAGTGCCCATAACTGCAGATTAGCATCTGAGGCCTGTGCTGAAACACAAAACTGTCCAGAGTCGCTGTTGAACTGATGCTGAAACACGGAGCTGCTACACAGTCTAAGGTCGCATATGCCGAAACACGGAACAGCTACATAGCTCGAGGATGCAGATGCTGAAACACGGAGTTGTCACTCAGTTCAGAAGTACAGAGGCTGAAACACAGAGGAGACCGCCACGATGCTGAAACACGAACCGTTAGCAGTCAAGGCCGACACAGTCAAGAGCGCAATTCACGTGGCTGAAACAGCCCGTGAATTG
>JZKD02S1296957.1:443508-471119 GCA_000966675.3 Picea glauca | reverse complement strand
GTTTGAGGGATTTTCTGGAGGGTTATCATCATTCTACATTTGTCTGCAGATTGGGACGTCTTGGAGCCATAGGGGACGTCCTGTAAATCAGTAAAACTCAGATCTAGGGAGATCTACTTGAGTTCTGATTTTGAAACTTCTCCCATGGGATTCTCATAGCCCGATCTATATTCTTGGAGAGTTTCAGAGCATTTTGAGGCCTCCTTCATCAGGGACGAACCAGCTAGGGTTTTAGTCATCCAGTGGGGCACCCCATTCAGTGGGAAATTCAGATCTACGGAGCTTGAGAGTGGATTTGGGAATTTGGACATATGGGTTGTCCTTACAATTGCCCGATCTATCATTTGGCATATTTCTCGGGATGATTGGACACTTTTGGTAGCAGGGCAGAATTATTGAGGGCTTCAACATTCTAGCAGGACGTGGCACTTTCCAGCTTGGAGGTTGAGCATTAGTATGGCTCAGATATTCTTGATTCAGTCTTCATTGTATATCCATCCTTTGGAGGATTATTTTGTATTGTCGGGAGCATTTTGTAGCAGCTCATATCTATTGCTTGTACGGCCATCTGAGGTTTATGCCAGATCGGCCATCTATTGTATTGATCTTACACTGCTCGTAATAAAAAGGTCAGATCTTTGCTTGTGCTTCTACATCTTGAATATATTGTGATCTCCATGTGTTGATGAATCTTGTATGCACTTAATAACTCAATAAATTAGTAGTAGTTAGTGATTCCAAGAAAGAATTTGGCTTGGGATCATTACATTCACCCCCAGCATGGGGCTACGTCCACCAACTCTTTGTCTTCTTTATTATCTTCTTTAAATCTTATTACATGCACAGAGCCACAAAACCAACTCCGCATAGGACAGGAGATCTATGTGCACTTCGCCAGATCCTCCTTCCTTGTGTTTGTTACAGCACAAAGCCTTCTTACAATCACTTGCACTTAGCTTTGTAAGTTCTCAACACATAGTATGCATGAAGCCTTCACAACTAATCGCACTTAGCAACCTTTACATACCTTGCACAAAGCCAACTTAGGTCTTCTCTTATCTTATGCTTCTTACAATGCCTAGCTACTTATTTATACATTTACAGATTGGGCCTAAGCATGGGTAAACCCATGGGCTGACATCCCATACCCGTTACATAAGCCCTAAACCCAAAAATCATGTAAAAATGGGGTGAGGTCCTGCAATCTCTGCTTCGCCTAGGCGCTCCGTCTTTGACATGTCTGTCGAAGTCCCAAAAATGGTCAAACACAACCAAGGTTCTCCAAAACTTGGTCGAGAGCCAACACACCCCAAATTGATTACATTTTCTATAAATAGTTGGCACTAAATCCGTTGCTAATGACGCCCAATTTAGCGTCGACTATTCAAACAAAAAGAAATTAAAATACCTTGTACGCAAAGAAAAGAAAACCATCAACAATTTGCATTCTCATTTTTTTGAGAAATATGTAATGTCCACATCGAGATTTCAAAAATTAAAAGACCCTGCGCGCAATGAAAATCAAACCATTAACAATTTTCATTTACAAATTTTGGGAAAATATGTAATGCCCCCTTCCAGATTTCTTCTTTGATCTTCATAGAAGTTGAGTTTATTCTCTCACAGTTGAGTTTCTCTTGGTGGCAAAAGAGTTTCATGATTTCTGACTGAGTTTGGGTTGAAAGGAGGTCAAATATTTTGTGTTGGGTAGCATATTTTCATTGAAGGACATTTTTCTGTAGTGGGGGCGAATTTAGGTTGTGTTGGGTGCATATATTTCATGGAGAGGTTGAGTTTATCCACCACAAATAGTATTACACTTGAGGGGCACACTAACTCTGCAAAAATCGTGGTATTCACCTTTGGTATGGTATGCTTCATTGTTGGCTAGTATATTAGAGTGGGGAAGTTGACTTCTACTGTGGACTGAGTATTCCACCATGAACATACTCGCTTTTGAGTTTTGTAATTGCCCATATCCTCTTTTTATGCATTGACCATATAGATGTAGGGAAACAAATATTTCAAGCTTTATTCTCAACCCATTCAGCCCTGAAATCTCATGTTTACAACAACAACAAGAATACCATACAAATTTTGTGTATAAGTAGAGGAGTGCAAGGTAAAAAATTAATTGTTTGACAAAATGTGTCAATGGAATTTTTTATAAGATTGACAGCCTCTTATTCCAGTCCTCACAGGAAGGTTTTAGGATCATGTTGTAAATTAGAACACTCACTCTTGTGCATAGAACTTCATATTGGTTGTATGCTTGAGATAACTCTGTTTCCATTGCTAAAAATTGTTCTTTACATTTTTCTGAGAAATGCACTAGCAGTTAATTTACATCTAGTTGTATTGGCATTAGAGAGTATTTAACAACTAAAATTCACTATTTAAAAAACATCCTTCAAACAGAACTGTGAAATAACTATTAGAGAAGGGATTTCCATAAGCTGGAAAATTTGTGGATTTTTTATTCCTCTTACAGGTCTGGATATAATAGATTAGGGCACATGTATAGCAGTTGACCAAGAGCATACAGAACCACCTTTTGAGCTATATAAGATACCTCAATCACCCAAGTGATAGCCTCATTGTTGGAGCAATACTCTTACAATGTTATATGTCAAAAATTAGCTCCCTTTGTGTATCCAAAAATATGTTCTCATGTTTGGAAATTTTTATATCACATGGTGAAGGGGGCCATCTTCATTCATTAGAAATTGTAATCTCAGAATATTTCTTTTATATGCCTACTTTGATTAGGAATCTATATATCTAACAAGGATTCCTCATATGGTTCATATGATGAAATTGAAGTGAACTCATTTCCATCTCATTGGAACGGGGTGTTGTCCTAATATGCATTCATTCAAAGTAGAAGGTTAATCATATAGTTGTTATTGGGCATCTGTGAGTTGAACAACTTAAATATTTTGTAGGGAAGCCTCCCTAATGGTGGTCTTGGATTACCTTGAAGAGTGGCGACAAAAATTGAGGTGGTAGTGGTTTGTCTTCTAAGTTTCCTTCAATTTGTCTTTAGTGAAGACCTTGCACATCCAAAGAGGAAAAATTGAGTGGTAACAAACCTTAGGACCTTATCTTCACAGAAAAATGGAAATTGCAGAGACCTTAATGCCTTGAAAAACATTGGGTTTTTACAATAACTTATTGAAAGATCCCTAAATCCTTCATGGGCCTATGGGCATGAGGGAAATAGAAATTTAAGCATTTTCCTTAATCAAAAAGCTCCCCCCTGTACCTCACCTTCATCAACAAACTTCATGATGAGAAGATAATATTTTTTCCAACAATGAAAAAATATAATGACCAACCTTCATAAACCAATGTGCAGGCAAGGATCCACCAGCTGGGTTCTGATTGAATTGGTTCTCTCCAATCAATCAATCAATCATTTGACCCTTAATTTCTCTTTATCACCATAAAACTAAGATTCCCAACCATCCAAAGCCTTGAATAGAGGAAACGTCAATTATGTTGGACTCCTGGCAACGGATTTAGCTAGGGGGGGCCCTCTCCTGTGATTTCATCGCCCATAAAAGTGGTTGTTAGAGGATCTTTGAAACTAGGGTTTAGCTCAGTGAGGCACAATGCAAATCTAGCATAGGCATTAAAATTTCAAATCCCCTCTATAGGGTGATTATGGGCACTTTTTTTGTGTGGGATTTGATCATATAGACCTTTCGAAGCTTACCAAACTCAGTTATGTCACTCGATTGTGATTTTGTACCCCCGGACCAAATTGTCATTGTGTCCCTGAATGACTTCAGGAAATGAGTTGCAACTTGTCATAGCACCCAAATTGTGCCTCAAATCGATGAAACTCTAGTATGTTGGAATACTAGCACCAGATTCCAGCTAGGGGACCCCTCTCCTATGATTTTGTCACCCAGAAAAGTGTTTGTTAGAGGATCTCCAGAACTAGGGTTTAGCTTAGTCAGGCACAATGCAAATCCGACAGAGGGGGTCAACTTTAAATCCCCTGTGTCAATCGATTGTGGGCATCATGGTCATGTGGTATTTGGTCATACAGACCCTTTTGGATCTTACGGAACTCAGTTACGTCGCTTGGTTGTGATTTTGTGCCCTCGAACTAAATTGTCATTATGTCCTTGAATATCTTCAGAAGGAGAGGTTCAACTCGCCATAACACGCAAACCATGCCTCGAATCGATGAAATGCAAGTTCTATTGGACTACTGGAACTGGATTCCAGCTAGGGGGACCCCTCTCCTATGATTTTGTCCCCCATAAAAGTGTTTGTTAAAGGACCTTCGGAACTAGGGTTTAGCTCAGTGAAGCACAATGCAAATCTGGCACAGAGGGTTGACTTTCACAACTCCTATGTCGAGAGATTGTGGGCATCATGGTCACGTGGGCGTTGGAAATACAAACCTTTCAGAGCTTACAAAAATTAGTTACATCACTCGGTTGTGATTTTGTGCCCCAAACCAAATTGTCATTGTGTCCCTGAATGGCTTCAGGAGGCGATTTGCAACTTGCCATAGCACCAAAATCGTGCCTCGGATCGGCAAAACACCAATTTTGTTGGATTACTAGCAACATATTCTAGCTAGGGGGGTGTTGGAAAACTAAGATGGGGGGGTGAATCAATTGTTACTATGCTTAAAAAATTATGTCCATTTTAAACTCTTTACAGAACACTCAATGATGATCACAATAATGCATACATGTAAGCAATAGAATATTCAACATCAATCACACACATGAAATATACAAAGATAGATATTTCCTGAGGAAACCCATAAAGGGAAAAATATATTCTTATTGATATGATAAGTAATCTTTATTTTTTGTACATTATCATTCTTATGAGCTCCAACTCCTCTTGAGGCTACAACCTATGTTTTACAAGCAGCAACTTGTTGAGAGCTTCAACTCTTTGGTTTCTCTATCACCCACTAGAAGGAAGCACCAACTCCCTGAGTGTTCCAACACCAATTGGATGGAAGCAATAACTTCCAGTCACATAGGAACCAACCTGTATAAAAAAGAACAATACTTCTCCCTTACACCACCCTGCCACCCTGGTTTTTCTGGCTGCAACCAAATGGGAGCTACAACTCCCTGTGTTCAAGCACCTACTTGAACCTCTGAGGACACCAATCCTCCCTAGCACCTCCCTACCACCCTGAAATATAAATCTTTGCTTTCTTGAATTTATCACAGTGGTACATCATTTATCTATGGCTTACCAATCTCATCATTGTTCTGCTACACTATTCTTCTCTTCCTACATCAGTGTCCCTCTCCTCGTGTCTTTTGCACTTTTTTTTCTTCTCTCAGATATGAATTTGTCTTCCTTGCTTCTTCTGCACTTTATGCTCTATGTCTTCTTTCCATTCTATGTGTTGGCGTCGAAAGTCACTCTCGGATTGCTATCAGGAGCAGAGCCCGACGCCCATCATTTTTATGTCACGGTTGTTCATAGATGGGTGATCGAATGGCGGGAAACTCAAAACAATAGCGTTCCAACTTTGAAACTAGGCCAGGTATGCATGAGAAAGTGAGGTCTTGCGTAAACTTCAGACAGTGAGCTATAGTAAAGGGTGAACAAGTGGAAGACTTATATAAGAGAAAAGCATAGGTCTGTTATTAACATCGGGTTTCTAACAGGCTCAGGAAGAATATGTCCAAATGAAATATCATCTTACATTCAAACACAAGGCCAGATAATGCAATAATGCAACAATAAATCATTTATCATAGCAGAATTGCAATAATTTGCACGAGTCAGTCGTTCACGAACTCTCTTAGCATAAGATGAAAACTAGATGGAGTAAGAAGAACTGTCTATCATAAAACAAGAAATCTCATATACATATGCATAAACTGAAAGCTAGGATAGTTGCTAAAACATTACAGTAGGGAGCTCTGCTCTACCATCGATGGATTACAAAATACAAATACTGAGTCTATATACTCAGCAAAATTCACCTAACAGAGGCGTGCTCGTCGCCCAAGTTTCTGTGTCCCTTTAGTCAAATTTCGGACGGATTTTCTTTGTCAGACGCGACCTTGACTGCGCACAGCTGCTGCAAGGGGAGTAGCTGAGCCATTAAAGTATGAGCTAGCATGTGCAGACCTCCTCCGGCTGAGAACTTGACCTGACCTCCTAGAAAAGAGGGTACGCAGGACCCTTTCGAGCAGACTGATCGCCAGACCCTCCATACCTCATACTTAATGAACGATGGGAGGCTTCAACCGCCCCTTCTGGATGTCATTTACTCCAGGCGTAGACTAGGATTGAGGTCGAGTCCGATGGCACCTGGAAGTCGCAGATAAGAGAGGAGTAGGTCTTCCTTCCCTGAAATCGTGATGGGAAAAATGTCGGGAGACCCTAACAGTCGCCATGCGTCCCCCCACTAATCTAACGGTTCAGGATTGATTCGGCAATATGGCGGGCCCGGGTGGCCAAATGATAAACGTAAACGCCTCTACTCCAGGCCCCCTTCTTGATGAACAGGCGCCAAAACCATGGGCCCGACTCTGGGCACTTTCAGAGCTTCGGGATTCAGGGTTTCGAGAGGTGAAGCGATGAGGAGATCTTACCGCGCGAACTCCCGAACGTCGACATGGCATAGATATGTGTCGCGCGTACTTCAGATGGACGGCCCAGATATTATTTACTATTATAAAGAGGTTGTCCCCCTTTCACCCGCTCGCTTGATATGACCTGGTGCTGAGACCCTGGGCTCGGCGCCAAAGGCGCTTTTGGAATTTAGCTAATCGGCACTTCCAAGTGTAATGAGCTGAGAGCTCCATGTTCCCCGAAACCTCGATCCGCGATATGCCGACAGGCTGCCACCTGTCCCAATTTGATTTGATGACCCAAGTCTGCTTTGAACCATTGGAGCTCCCTCTTGCTAAACCCCGGGCAACTTGACAGCCTCGAAAACCCCATGATCATCGATTTTCTTTGTGGATGGATCTCGGTCGCTGACAGCAAAACTTCGCCCGCTCGCTTGAATCGTAACCAGAACAGGGGTCCTTTCGCGTTGTGCTTGGGCGCTTCTTACGCAACCTGTAGACCTGGATGCTCTCGAGCCCAAGACAAGAATTATCACTAACATTAGGCTCCATGGGGGATAGAGTCATTCCTGTGATGCTCTAATAACTCATTCCGCAGTTTCAGTGCCATGTTGTTGGGCTATGGAGTCAAGCTCAAAACACCCGCTTCTGAAAATATAGGCGGAAAAGTAAAGAAAAGAAAACAAAGCTACATGCTCAAAGGAGCTTATTTATATACAGTCCTAAACTAATAAAATACTTTACATGGGGCTAGGTGAAAGCAGACTTCCACCATAGCCAAACAAGTAACTTTCTGAAGGGAAGCTCTTTCCTTCTGTCAATGATCACAAATAGTTGTTGTAACTGTGACAGCAGAACGGTTACACTCTTCAACTTCTCCTTACAAGCTGAAGTTGAGATGGGATATGGTGGCTCCAAAGCATAAGGGAAATGCCACTCCATGTATTTGTTGACAGGGTCATTGAATGAGTGGCCAATTCCAGGAAATTGGCGACAGACAGCCTCTTCTACTACACAATTGTTCACACATGGCCGAATATCTCTGATAAGCACAGGTGGGTGAATAACTGAAGTAGGCTCACTGATCTCAGGCAGTGGTTGCTTGTTGACTGGCTCTGGAATGAAATATGTGCTTGGCTGCTCTTCTGGTTCTTCCTCATCTTCTTCGTGCACTCCCCCATCTTGTGAACAGGGAACGGTCTCCCGATCCTCCCTTTCAATCCCAAATGTAAATACATCATGGGAAATCTCATGAAGGAAGAAAAAACAATCCTCTTCCACAATGGCTTCTTCGTTTAATTTTGAGACAGTAGGCTCATCGGGGGAAGATGCCAACACATCCAAGAAATCTTCAATAATCTCTTCAAAAGTGTTGCTTAGAGTCTATGCCATGAGGACTGGAAAATCCTCTTCGCTGCCTTCAGAGTGCACAAGTGGGCGGAGGATAGATGTAGGCTGGCCAATGCCAGATGACACCTACCCACAAACAGGCTCTAGATAGGAGATGAGTTGTCTACCTTCCTCTTTATGCTGCTCTGTGCTTCCTACAAGCCTAGTAGAGCTGATTTCCACCCATGGCCTTTCCTTAATTAATAAAGGAACATGCTCTATAATGTGGTCTTGGAAATCTTTCGTAGAACAATACTCACCTATGAGTATTGGTGGACTAATGTTATTAGAACATTTCAAAAAATCTGAAATGTAGGACTCCATGCATATGGCCATGGGATCGTGGGAATTATGGCAGAATCCTAGTCGCTTCAGAAGACCAGGATGTTCTTCTGCAAAAAACTTTCTACTCACAAAAGAATGTCCCTCCCCCTTATGGGAAAACCACTCTGGATCTTCTACAACTGTGTCTTTTACCCCAGAAAGATGATATTCAAATAAAGGAGCAGTAGGATCTAGGTCATAATGACTATTTCTTGGTTCTTCTTCCAGATCTGATCCATAATTGCTATATCCTTGTTCAGATTCTGAAACAGACTGATAGTTTTCTTCCTCCTGTATATGCAAATCTGCCTACTTATGAGTCCACCGGCTAGCCCTGATGTTTTCTTCAACCTCTATAGCATCCTCAAACAGATGTATCAATGATGAGGATTTCCTCTCTCTTAGGGGGAAGACTAGCTCTAGATGTTGAGCCATGATATAGTACACCATAGCAGCAGTCTCTGTGGGTCTGATCTCTACAGGCATGCTATGATAAGAACCAAAAAATCTTCTGTTGAAAATAACCAAGGCTTCATCTTCCCCTCTCCTCAAGTCATTAAACTCAGACCAATATTGATCAAGGGACTTGTTCTCACCCCAACCTTTTAAAAAAGCATGGTATAGTTCGGTCCAGGAACCAATAGAACCGGTCTCCAGACATCTAAACCAGACATCTAAACCATGCTGCAGCATCTCCCGACAGGGAACGTGAGAACATCCTCATGACAACATCCTCGTGAATGATCTCAAACTGATCAATAAGCGTCTCAAAGGCCTCCATATGCTTCTCAGTTGTAACATGACCTTCCCCAGAAAATCGAGGAAGATACTCAAAGAAATCATGAGGATAAGGGTTAAGGTGATATGGCAGCTGCAGAGGTTTAAACAACCTATTTTTTATTTTGACTTGAAAAGTGGTGGGTTGATCATGGGATTCAACGAGAGGTTGGGAGGGCTCAGTAGGAAAAACAGAGGGTAACAAGGTCTGAGAAGACTGTGAATTATCCTCAGCCTCCTCAGGACTACAAGGGCATTCGACTCAAAGAGGAGGTGTGATACAGATCTCATATTTAAGGATAGGCAGAGGCGAAGGCACAAGATCAGTATCTACAACACAAGAAGAGGGTATGCTTTCTTCTTCCAAGGATGAGTGGGTAAGAGGAGGCTCAGGGACATCAGAATGTACAAAGCAGAGGAAAAAATTCTCTATAAATGAAGGGAAAGAGAAGAATGAGTTGATAAAGAAATACAGAACTTCATGTAGTAAGCTCATAAACTGATACTTAGTCTTTCCCTTTGTCATGGACTTCCTTCTATCAACAGAATCCCCTCCGGTGGAGTCTTTAAATGTGGAGTCGCCAGGTGAATGCTATTTATAACGAGTGTGTCCAGTCTTCATTCACCATCAAAGACCGGAATTGAGCTTTGTGTCTCCTAAGTGCTACCAGGTGTAGCCAGAGGCACTACAACAGAGGAATTACCAGGTGTAATGACCTCAGAGGAGTCACCAGGTGCAAGTGAAATCTTCAAGGGTTCTGATAATTGATGCACCCTCAGAATCAGAAGCTCGTTGTCATTCTACCTAGGGAAAATCTTCAACTTCGTCCCTGGCAACGGCACCAGAAATGTTGGCGTCGGAAGTCACTCCCAGATTGCTATTAGGAGCAGAGCCCGACGCCCATCAGTTTTATGTCACGGTTGTTCATAGATGGGTGATCGAATGGCGGGAAACTTAAAACAATAGCGTTCCAACTATGAAACTAGGCCATGTATGCATGAGCAAGTGAGGTCTTGCGTAAACTTCAGACAGTGAGTTGTAGTAAAGGGTGAACAGGTGGAAGACTTATATAAGAGAAAAGTAGAGGTATGTTATTAACATCGGGTTTCTAACAGGCTAAGGAAGAAGATGTCCAAATGAAATATCATCTTACATTCAAACACAAGGCCAGAGAATGCAATAATGCAACAATAAATCATTTATCATAGTAGAACTGCAATAATTCGCACGAGTTGGTTGTTCACGAACTCTCTTAGCATAAGATGAAAACTAGACGGAGTAAGAAGAACTGTCTGTCATAAAATAAGAAATCTCATATACAGATTCATAAACTGAAAGCTAGGATAGTTGCTAAAACATTACAGTAGGGAGCTCTGCTCTACCATCGATGGATTACAAAATAAAAATACCGATTCTATATACTCAGCAAAATTTGCCTAACAGAGGCGTGCTCATCGCCCAAGGTTCTGTGTCCCTTCAGTCAAATTTCGAACGGATTTTCTTTGTCAGATGCGACCTTGACTGCATGGGGCTGCTGCAAGGGGAGTAGTTGAGCTAGCGTGTGTATACCTCCTCCGGCTGAGAACTCGACCTGACCTCCTGGAAAAGAGGGTATGTAGGACCCTTTCGAGCAGACTGATCGCCAGACCCTCCATACATCATACTTAATGAACGATGGGAGGCTCCAATCACCCCTTCTGGCTGTCATTTACTGCAGGCGTAGACCAGGATTGAGGTCGAGTCCGATGGCACCTGGAAGTCGCGGATAAGAGAGGAGCAGGTCTTCCTTCCCCGAAATCGCGATGGGAAAAATGTCGGGAGACCCTAACGGTCGCCACACGTCCCCCCATTGATCTGACGGTTCAGGATTGATTCGAAAATATGGTAGGCCCAGGTGGCCAAATGATAAACATAAACGCCCCTCCTCCAGGCCTCCTTCTTGATGACCAGGTGCCAAAACCATCAGCTCGACTCTGGGCGCTTTCGGAGCTTCAGGATTCGGGGTTTCGAGAGGTGAAGCGACGAGGAGATCTTACCGTACGAACTCCCGAACTCCGACATGGCGTAGATACATGCCGCGCGTAATTCAGATGGATGGCCCAAATATTATTTACTATTATAAATAGGTTGTCCCCCTTTCACTCGCTCGCTTGATATTACCTGGTGCTGAGACCCTGGGCTCGGCGCCAAAGGCGCTTTCAGCGTTTCGCTGATCGACACTTTCAAGTGTAATGAGATGAGAGCTCCCTGTTCCCCGAAACCCCGATCCACGATATGCCAACAGGCTGCCACCTATCCCAATTTGATTTGACGACCCAAGTCTTCTTTGAACCATTGGAGCTCCCTCTTGCTAAACCCCGGGCAACTTGACAGCCCTGAAAACCCGATGACAGTCGATTTTCTTTGTGGATGGATCTCAGTCACTGACAGCAAAACTTTTCCCACTCGCTTGACTCGTAACCGGAACAGGGGTCCTTTCACGCTGTGCTTGGGCGCTTCTTGCGCAACCTGCAGACTTGGATTCTCTCGAGCCCAAGACAAGAATTATCACTAACACTATGCACCATGCCTCTTATATGTGCTTCAGCTCTTGCACACAGCTTGCTTCTACTTGCATGAATCCCTCTCAACAATCGCCCACATCTCTTCTCTATTCTGCATTTTTATATTCTCTGTGCACCAACTGCATCATCTCCCCCACTACTTTACATGCTCTTCACCATTACTACATAGCTAACTCGTCATACTCTCTCACTTCTTTGTTTTGAATCTTTTCTATCATGTAGATTCCTCTGCCTGATTATCATAGAAACTCTTCATCATTACTGGTGCTTTGCTCAATGCATTCATCATCAGTGGGCTTATCCTGAGATTATTTTCCTTCTCTAGCAGTGTGACTCTTTGTCTTCTCTGTCACAGTTACAGACTTCAACACTTTTCCTAAGATTCTCTGTCATCAGTGGGCTTATCCTGAGATTCTTTGCCTACTTTTGCAGTTACAGACTTCGACACTTTTCCATCTGTCAATTCTCTCTATGATGAGTCTTCATTCTACTAGCAGTTACTTCGAGACACTTCAGCTCCTCCGGCGATCACATTGAGATTCTTCGAATTCTCTGGTAGATTCAATAAGTCATTTTCTGCAATTATCATCAATCTGTCTCTAGCAATTGCTCAGAGAACCTTTGCACGCTCATGCCTTTGGCGCCTTTTCCCTTCTTGAGAAAAACTTCACAATGGGCGTTATATTTTCTGACTAAGACCCTTTCTTTCACATGACCAGTGGATGTGACCTGGGGCCAAGCACTAGGGTGCTTCACAATTTTGCATTTTGCGATCTTCTTCTGTGAGTTTCCTTGAATCTCCCAACTCGCAAAACTTCGAAATGCTTCATATCAAATCAATGGTCGATATCTCTCCCTTTGATCGACAGCTGCGATCAAATCATGATTTCGTGTTTCGCGATTTCCTGTTGTGAGTTGCCTCGAAACTCTCAACTCATGAAACTCTAAAATGCTTCATACCAGATCAATGGTATAGATCTCTCGGTGATCCAACGGCCCAGATCATTTCATGACTTCACATATCGCAAGTTCCTACAACTCTCACCTTTGACTTCTCCACCTCATGAGTCAAGGACATGTTGATATCTTGCCATCTGTCCTTTGGATCCAATGACCTAGATCATTTTGTGACTTCATATTTCATGGAGTTGGAGGATGGATCTTGGCCATTATCCTCTTCGCAGTTATAATGGATCCAACAGTTTCTAGTCCTTAACACTCTGATCCGACAGCTGAGGTCTAATATCCTCCTATGTGTGCTCCTCATGTCTAGACGTTGATCTGATGGCCATCAAGTATTTGGGATTGGTGATCCAATGACCATTGTTTCTCCTCCTCCTAAGATTACGCATCCTCCAGAATTGGAAGAATTTCTAAGTGTCAAAGGTTCTGCAAGTCCTGATGATTTTGGGTCTCATCTGCATTTCTGGGTTTAGTAAAGATGTCTACGATTTTTTCTGTGGAAGGAATGTAATTCAGTTGAACAACTTTGTTTGTAACCTGATCTTTGAGAAAATGATACTTTATTGGGATATGTTTCATTGTTTAATGGAGAATAGGATTCTTCGAGACACTAATGGCACTGGTGTTATCACAGTGAAGTGGAATTGGGTCAGTATAAGTTACCTTCAAATCTGCAAGAGCTTGTAACATCCATAAAATCTGAATGCAGCAAGTAGAAGCAACAATGTACTCTGCCTCTATAGTTGATAGTGAGATAGATCCTTGCTTTTTACTAAGCCATGCTACTAACAAATCACCTAAGAAGAATGCACCTCCACTGGTTCTCTTTCTCTCATCCAAACAGTTTTCCCAATCAGCATCTGAATATGCATTTAATTGTAGTTCTAATTTCTAGGATACCAAATACCATAAGTCATTGTACCATTCAAATATTTGAAGGTCCTCTTGACATCTACTAAATGATTTTGTTTAGGGGAAGACTAATAATGACCTACGATTCCAACATACTGCATTATATAAAGACGGGATGTTGTGATGTACAGAATACTTCCTATCATTGATCGATATGTTCTTTGATCAACATCAGGTGAAATATCATATTTACTGAGCTTGCAACCAACCACCATAGGTGTACCAATAGGAGAGGAATATTCCATCTGAAACCTCTTTAAAATCTCTTTCAGATACTATTCTTGAGAGATAAATATCCCTGTAGAACTCTGATTGATTCATAAACCAAGAAAATATGACAGTTCTCCTATCATGGACATCTCAAACTCAGTCTGCATTGAATTAGAAAACCACTAAACTAAAAGGCCATTAGTGCATCCAAATATAATGTCATCTACATAAACCACAACAACTAATAAATCATCACCTTCATATTTTATATATAGATTATTGTCAACAGTACCTTTCTTGATCCCTTTGTCCTGTAGAAATTTGTCCAGTCTATGATACCATGCTCGTGGTGCCTGTGTCAGTCCATATAAATTCTTTTTCAACTTACAGACATAGTTAGGATTATTTGTCAGTGAAAATCCTTCAGGTTTCTCCATGTATACTTCTTCTTCTAGGTCTCCATTAAAAAAGGCTGACTTAACATCCATCTGATATACGTTAAATTTCTTATGGCATGCATAGGCCAGAACCATTTTGATGGCTTCCAATATTTCCACTGGTGCAAAAGTTTCATCAAAATCTTGTCCTTCAACTTGTGCATACTCCTTATAGACCAATCTGACTTTATTTTTAACAATTTTTCCTTGTTCATTTATTTTATTCTTAAAAACCCATTTGGAGCCAATTACATTCTTATCTGCAGGCCTAGGAACAAGTTCCCAAGCATTGTTCTTCTCAATTTGATCTAGTTCCTCATTCATTGATTTTAACCAATTTTCATCTTCACTAGCTTCATTGAAGTTCTTGGGTTCCACGATGGATATGAAGGCTATATGTGATTGCTCGATGTTTTTTATTATCCTTCTCCTATTTTGTACACCTTTGTCTTTCTCACCAATTATATGACTTGCAGGATGATTATTTTGAGTAATTATAGAGGAAGGATTTGATGTTGTTTGTTGATTTGAGTCTGCCTGAGTATTTTCATATTCATCTTACTCAGAGTCTTATTGTTCTGATTCTTGGACCTTCTCAGCTTCAAATTCACCTATATCCTCTTTTGTTGATTTAGTATTTCTCACCTCTCTTACTAGAACTCCTTCATCAACCTTTAAATCAATGCAATCAACTAATTTATGCAATCTTTTATTAAATCATCTGTGTCATTTATTGTTGGTAGCATATCCTAAGAATATGCCTTCATCAACCCTGTCATTATACTTACCAAGGTTTTCATTATTATTCTTTATGTATCACTTACTCCCAAAGACTTTGAAGTGTTTGATTGAAACAGGTCTTCCATACCATAGTTCATAAGGTGTCTTGTCACTATGTGGTCTGAGGTGGGATTTGTTAAGAATATGGATCGATGTGTGTATTTATTCTACCCAGTAAGTTTTACCAATGTTCTTCTCATTCATCATTGACCTGGCCATTTGTTGAATTGTTCTATTTTGCCTCTCAACTACTCCATTTTGTTGTGGAGTTCCTAGTATTGTGTATTCTCTCTTGATCCCATGTTTATCACAGAATTCCTTGAAATCACTTGACACAAATTCTTCTTCTCTATCTAATCTTACTACCTTTAACCTCTTGCATGTTTGATTCTCAGTTAAAGCCTTAAATATTTTAAATTTCTCAAATGCTTCAGCTTTTTCTTTGAGGAAAGCAACCCAAGTAAGTCTGGAGTAATTGTCAATGATCGGCATAAAGTAGTTTTCCTTCCATGTTCCTTCCTGTCTTGATGGTCCACATAAATCCATATGAACTAATTGGAGTGGTTTCTTTGTTGAAGTAGAACTCTTGGATTTAAACTGTGTCCTGGTTAGCTTTCCTACTGGGCAGGGTTTACACACAGAATTTTGTGGTTTTGATATTCTTGGAAGATCTTTTATTGCCTTAAGATTTTTTATCTTGATTAAGTGATCAAAGTTTAGATGTCCAAGTCTCCTATGCCATAACCAGCTTTCATCATATTTGCTTAGATGACACTCTTCTCTATCTTCTTTCAGCACATATACATTATTATTCATCCTTATTCCTTTAGCCACCACTTGTCCTAAGTTTATAGACTTTATCTTGCAATCCTTGGAAGTGAACACCACTTCACATCGTTTGTCACACATTTGACTTACACTGAGAAAATTATGTTTCAACCCATCTACAAGTAGAACATCCTAGAATTTTCCTTTACCATTACTCAAACTCACCATGCCTTTACCCTTGATTTTACCAAGAGCATCATTTCCAAAGGTTACATTTTCTAATTTTCTTTCACTTAGAGACAAAAACTTACTTTTGTCTCACATCATATGTTTGGAGCATCCACTGTCAATATACCAGGGGTTCTTTTGTCTTTGAGCTGACAACTCTAATCGACACTTGTCATTTTCTTTCTTCTTCCAAACCTTGATGTTTTCAGCAGAGGGATTTAGATCTAATTCATAGTTTCGTAAGCAATAGTCTGCATCTTTATGTCCATAATTATGGTAGGTGTAACATTCTAGTTCATTGAATAAAGGGTCATAACGATTGTTATGTTTAACCTATGTCATTTTCTCAGCCATCACATGATTTGCAGTATATGATTGTTTGTTACTTGGATGTCTATTTCTTTGTTGTGGCAGATATCTATTCCTTGAGTATTTTGATTGCTCATATTTAAATCTTAAAGAACAGTTTACAGCTTTGTGACCAAAGTTAGAATAGAAAAAACAATATCCATAGAAAAATCCTTTGTACCTGGAAAATGGATGTCTTCTTTGAGCAGGTCGATTTCTTCCATGTTGATGACTTCTTTGTTCTACAGATTCAACTCTGGTACTTTTTCTTTCACTCTTCCTTGGCGGCTGATTATATTCCTCTGTTTGTCCATATTTTCTATTGTCAATGAATGTAGATTTGACAAACTTGATGGATTCTTTGTTGCTTGGATGACTACAACTTGATCCTTCTTCATAACCCAAACTAGTTTTCAAATTTGGATTCCTTTGTTGATTCAGAATGGTGGTTAATCCTTCTGAGGCTTTAATGCTTGGAAGATTTTGGAGATACAATGCTTTGAACTTCTCCATCTCTTTTCTGGTTTTTACTACCTCTTCTTCCAAGGCTTCACATCTTGCCTTCTTCTCGGATAACTATTGTTTTAGAATGTCCTCTATTTTATTTGCCTCTTCTAACTCCACCTTTAGCAGGGAAAAGTCTTCATCGGGTTTTTTAGCATTCTTTTCAAACTGCATCAACAACTGTTTTTTTTTTCTCTTCTCAAGTATGAGTCTGTCAATCTCTTTTAAGGCACTGATTAGTTCACCTTCCATATCAACCATAGCTTCTTCCTCATTAACATCACTTCTTGTGTTTTTATTATCATAATCCTCTTTGGCCAGAAGCACAAATTCATTAACCTTATCTTCACAGGAGGAGTCACTATATGTGTCTTCTGAAGAGTCATCATTATTTACACATAAACTTTTCTTTTTACTAAATCTCTTGGGTTTGTACTTCTTTTCACCTTCAGAATTTTGATCTTGCTTCTTGTGTGGACACTTAGATGCAAAGTGACCTATCTTTCCACAGTTAAAACACTTGAAGGGAAACTTGCCTTGATACTTTCCTGATCCTTTGATTAGTCTTATCACAAATTTTTCTTCAACTTCATCAGGCTCAGATTCCTCATTCTTATCTTCTTTAAAAGAAGCTTCTCTAGTGTTGGATTTATCTCTACCTATCCTCATTTCATATGCAGTCAACGTTCCTAGAAGTTGATCAAAAGCCAAATATTTTAGATCATTAATTTCTTATATAGCAGAGACCTTTGGGTTGAATCTCTCTCCCAGAGATCTCAAAATTTTTTGAACTAAAGAGGCTTCCTCAATTTTTTCACCAAGATCTTTCATTGCATTTACTAGTTTTTCAACTCTAAAAAATTACTTTCCAATAGTTTCATCTTCTTTCATATGTAGTTGTTCAAAATGTACTCTATAGGTTTGAAGCTTGGAATCCTTTACCTTCTCATTACCTTCATAACTTCTAATGAGTTTGTCCCACATGTCTTTGGCAATTTCTAAGTGCATAACTTTTACAAATTCTTCTTCTGCAAACCCACTCAGAATAGCATTCATATCCTTATCATTGAAGCTGAATTATAGATTGTCATCCTTATTAGCTAGTACAACTAGCTTTACATAACCAATCTCTACCACATCCCAGACATCTGCACCTAAATCTATTATGTAGGTTCTCATCCTAACTTTCCAGAAGGAAAACTTTGTTCCATTGAACAGAGGGGCCTTGTTGGTTGAAGTTCATTCATGACTAGTCATGTTTAAGCTCTAGGATCTACCCTTAGATAAAAGGGGTCGGAACTGGTACCAATTGTTGGACAAATGATAGGGGGGTGAATCAGTTGTTACTATGCTTAAACAATTATGTCCATTTTAAACTCTTTACAGAACACTCAATGACGATCACAATAATGAAGAAATGTAAGCAATAGAATATTCAACATCAATCACACACATGAAATATACATAGACAGATACTTCCTCGGGAAACCCATAAAGGGAAAAACCTCTTCTTCTTGATATGATAAGTAATCTTTATTTTCTGTACATTATCATTCTTATGAGCTCCAACTCCTATTGAGGCTACAACCTATATTTTACAAGCAACAACTTGCTAAGAGATTCAACTCTCTGGTTTCTCTAGCACCCACTAGAAGGAAGCACCAACTCCATGAGTGTTCCAGTACCAACTTCCAGTCACACAAGCACCAACTTGTATAACAGAGAACAATAGTTCTCCCTTGCACCACCCTACCACCCTAGTTTTTCTGGCTGCAACCAGATGAGAGCTATAGCTCCCTATGTTCAAGCACCTACTTGAACCTCTGAGGACACCATTCCTCCCTAGCACCTCCCTGCCACCTTGAAATATAAATATTTTCTTTCTTGAATTTATCACAGTGATACAACATTTATCTATGGCTTACCATTCTCATCATTATTCTACTACATTTTTCTTCTCTTCTTGCATTATTGTCCCTCTCCTTGTGTCTGTTGTGCTTTATGTTCTTCTCTTAAATATGCATTTATGTTTCTTTCTTCTTATGTGCTTTATGATCTGTGTCTTCTTTCCATTCTATGCACCACACCTCTTCTGTGTGCTTCATCTCCTACACATAGCCTACTTCTACTCGCATGAATGCCCCTCAATAGTCACCCACATCTCTTCTATGTTCTGCATTTTTATATTCTCTATGCACCAACTGCATCATCTCCCCCATGCCTCTGCATTCTCTTCACCATTACTACATAGCTAACTCATTGTACTCTCTCACTTCTTTGTTCTGCATCTTTTATGTCACATAGATTCCTTTGCCTGATCATCATGGAAACTCTTCGGCATCCCTGGTGGTTAGCTAAATGTGTTCATCATCAGTGGGATTATCTTCATATTCTATGTGTTCTCTGGCAGTGCGACTCTTCGTCTTCTCTGTCACAATCGAGATTATACTCTCTGTTGTAGTTACAGAGTTCGACACCTTTCCATATCTCAATTGTCTCTATGATGAGTCTTCATTCTACTGGCAATTACTTTGATACCCTTCATCTCCTCTGGCGATCACATTGAGATTCTTTGAATTCTCTGGTAGATGCAATCATTTATTTTCTGCAGTTACCATCAGTTCGTCTCTAGCATTTGCTCAGAGAAACTTCGTGTGCTCATTCCTTTGGTGCCTTTTCCCTTCCTAAGAAAAAATTTACACTGGGCATTAATTTTTCTGACTAAGCCCCTTTCTTTCATGTGACCAATGGTTGTGACCTAGGTCCAAGCACTAGGGTGCTTTGCGATTTCGTGTTTCACGATCTTCTGTTGCAAGTTGCCTTGAATATCCCAACTCGTGAAACTCTGAGATTTTTCATATTAGATCAACAATCGAGTTCTCTCCCTTTCATCGACAGCTGCGATCAAATCATGATTTCATGTTTCACGATTTCCTTTTGTGATTTGCCTCGAAACTCCCAACTCGCGAAACTTTGAAATGCTTCATATCAGATCAACAGTCGAGATCTCTCGGTTATCTAATGGCCCATATCATTTTGCAACTTCGCATATTGCAAGTTCCTGCAACTCTCAATTTTTACTTCTCCAGCTCGTGAGTCAGTGAAATGTTGATCTCTTGCCATGTGTCCTCTGGATCGAACGACCCAGATCATTTCACAAATTCGTATTTCGCAGAGTTGGAGGATGACTCTTGGCCATTATCCTCTTCATAGTTATACTGGATACAACCGTTACTATTCCTTCACACTCTGATCCAATGGCTTAGGTATAATATCCTCCTCTATGCGCTCCTCTTGTCTGGACTCTGATCTGATGGCCATCAGGTATTCAAGATTGGTGATCCAATGGCCATTGTCACTCCTCTTCCTAAGCTTACGCATCCTCCCAACTTGGAAGAATTTCTAATTGTCAAAGTTTTTGTCAGTCCTGATGACTTTGGGTCTCATCTGCGTTTCTGAGAATGTTATCTCTCCTGAGGTTTGGTAATGGTCCTGACGCACACTTGTGCTATGCGTGCAACTTTGCACTATTCCTCCTTATCTTCTCAAGCTTTCTCTTATGTGTCTTCGTTGTTGTTCTTGCTATGCACACTCTTCCTGTAAACCTGCCAACATCACTATTTTTCTTGCCATCAATGACAATCACACTCTGCCTGTAAACATGCCAATAGGGGGACCCCTCTCCTGTGATTTCTTCACCCATAAAAGTGTTTGTTAAAGGATCTCCAGAACTAGGGTTTAGCTCAGTGAGGCACAATGAAAATCTGGCACATGGGGTCAACTTTCAAATCCCCTATGTCGGGGGATTGTAGGCACCGTGGTAGTGTGGGAATTTGTCATACACACCTTCTGGAGCTTATAGAAATTAGTTACGTTGCATGGTTGTGATTTTGTGCCCCTAGATCAAATTGTTATTATGTCTCTGAATGGCTTCAGGAAGCGAGTTGCAACTCGCCATAGCTCCCAAACCGTGCCTTGGATTGACAAAATACCAGTTCTGTTGGACTCCTGACATGTGATTCCAGCTAGGGGGACCCTTCTCCTATGATTTTGTCACCCAGAAAATTGTTTGTTAGAGAATATCTGAACTAGGGTTTAGCTCAGTGGGGTACAATGCAAATCCGACACAGGGAGTCAAATTTCACAACTCATGTGTCAGGCAATTATGGGCACCATGGTCACATGGGTGTTTGAAATACTAACCTTCTGGAGCTTACATAAATAAATTGCGTCGCCCAGTTGCGATTTTCTGCCCCTGAACCAAATTTTCATTGTGTCATTGAATAGCTTCAAAAGGTAAGTTGCAACTCGCTATAACACCCAAATCATGCCTTGGATCGATGAAACACTGGTTCTCTTGGAATCTTGGCACCAGATTCCATCTAGGGGACCCCTCTCCTATGATTTCCTTGCCCAAAAAAGTGTTTGTTAGAGGATCTCTGGAACTAGGGTTTAGCTCAGTGCGGCACAATGAAAATCAAGCACAAGGAGTCAAATTTCAAAGCCCCTATGTTGGGCGATTATGGGCACCATGTTCATGTGTGATTTTTTCATACAGACCTTTCATAGCTTACGGAACTCAGTTACGTTGTTCGCTTATGATTGTGTGCCGCTGAACCAAATTGTCTTTGTGTCCATGAATGGCTTAAAGAGGTGATTTGCAACTCCCCATAACACCAAAATCGTACTTCGGATCGACAAAAATCCAGTTTTGTTGGATTCTTGTCATCGGATTCCTACTGGGGGGGGGGTTCTCTTGTGATTTTGTTGTCGATAAAAGTGTTTGTTACAGGACCTATAGAACTAGGGTTTATCTCAGTGAGGCACAATGCAAATCCTACACAGGGGGTCAACTTTCACAACTCCTATGTCGGGCGATTTTGGGCATCGTGATCGTGTGGGTGTTGGAAATATAGAGCTTCCTAAGCTTATAGAACTCAGTTACGTTGCTCGGTTGTGATTTTGTGCCCCTAGACCAAATTTTCATTGTGTCCCTGAATGGATTCAGGAGGCGAGTTGCAACTCACCATAGCACCCAAATCATGCCTTGGATCTATGAAACACCAGTTAGGTTGGATTCCTGGCAACGAATTCCACCTAGGGTGACCTTCTGGAGCTTATAGAACTCAATTACGTTGTATGGTTTTGATTTTGTGGCCCCAGACCAAATTGTCATTGTGTCCCTGAATGGCTTCAGGAGGTGAGTTGTTTATCATCAAACTATCTTACTAGTGGGTTTAATTTATTTCTTATCATCATAAAATATATTGAATAATGTGTTCAATTGGTTTTTTGAGTTTCATCCAAAACTTCCAATCCCTGCAACATCGTTGATAGACTAGGGACCTTGGGAAACCGATTTTTTATTTTCATTGTCTTCTTAAGTGCATGGGTACAAGTATTCTTGGTAATGGAGCCAATTATCATTAATTATACTATTTTATGATTCCTTTAGTGACTTATTTTCTTCCATAGGTTTTGTTTGGCCTTTGCAATATGTCCAACATCTTAAAGGGTGATTACAACGATTTGGTGACCCCTGTTGTCTATCCTTTATCATTTTGAAGCATTGGTTGTTATGCATGCCAAATTGGAATGCACAAAAATATCTTCTAGAGGGAAAATGTGCCAATCATGAATTTAGATGGATTGAAGATGTGGTTCATCTTGCTCATGATCATACTAATTTCCTAAGAGAAAAACAATATTTTTCTATTGAGGGCCTAAGTGAAAGGGTTGATAATTCCACATTGTATCACTACTTTTAGTTAGAGTGGAATAATTCCAAGCTGAATATTCAAATGAATTTTTTTTGTCTCAAGGCCAAGTATTCATCCTTCCACCACCATAGGTATATTAAGGTTCATGGAAGAATAATTGAATCAAAATTTAGAAGGGAATATTCTAATGTACTATCCATTATCAAGGACCCTACACATTGATTTGAGAACCAATCCATTTATCAAAAAAAATGAGAATAAGTTGTATGCTATGACTAGAAATGATAATAAAATCCAATATAAAAACATTGCACTAGATGAGGTCATAATCATCATTGGAAGGCATCAGCCTGTAATAGGTATGAAGAACCTTACACCCATTCTTTTTCAAATTGTTTTTTTTTATAGCATTTATAGGATGCATGAAGCTATAGATTTATCCCTCGACAACAATGTTGGGACACAAGTAGTAAATGATATTCTTCTTAACATTTTGGGACAAAATTGGCATTTATGATGTCTTTACAATTTCTGTAAAGTATTCCCTATATGCTATAGGAAAGATGGTAACAATCCTTGCATATTTCAAAACCAAAATATTGTCATGTATTTACAACCTATGGGACCATTGTAAACCCACATATTGCATCCTCCATGTGCCAAATAATCAACTATATAATTAATTCCTCAAATAAAAATTTCAGCAAGAGGAAATGAAGTAGAATTATGTACTCTCAAGTAGAAGCAAAGGAGAAATATCATTGTTATTAGAAATATATGAAGACATGTCATGATTGTGTAGTGACTATAACATCCCTCTCCAATGGTGGATAGAAAAATATTGTAGAAAACCATGTTCGTTTGTGCATATGTTGGAAGACACTTTTTAATTGCAGGTACTCAATCCCATGCTTATCCCATAAGTAATGGATATTCCTGTCGATGAACATTGGAGTTTGAATGTTTCTTTGTTTTCAATGTTGACCAAACACATAGGAAAGGGTCATTATATTGATGACGTTCTAATTTCATTGCATTCTCTCTCTGATTTCTCCTAGTACTGACATCTTTCACATGTAACAATAGGGTAGGAAAGGAATAAGCTCCCTTAAGCATTATAGTAGCATGAATAATCTCCCTTGATCATTAGACTTGATTTAATGTGTTTTAGGAATTGCTATCTTATGCCTTGCATTGTAAAATCCATATTTTAATGTAAGTTTGATGTTTTTTTGGAAGTGGATATCATTCTCATATGTACATGACGATATTTTGAGTATCTCATGCACTCCTAAGAAAAGCACATGTCCCCAAGTTGCAGCCAATTGTTATCCCTTATTTTTTACATGGGTAATACCAATGAATGTCTCCACTTCAACTTGCAGTAGTTTCACCTTATCATTTTAGGGTGTCCTTGAGAATCTCCTTGTCTGTGTTCTAAATGTCTTCTCTATTGGAACAACCTTACATTATTCTATCCAACAGTTATGAGAGTGCAACACAAATGTTGGAATTGTCTTTTTCTTCTTTCTCTCCACTCTTCTTCTTTATTTGCAAGAAACACTCTTCCATGAGACCCTCCTCGTCCCTCTTTATTATTCCCTTTCTTCCTCTTTATTATTATTTTCTATTCATCCTATGTCTCTTCTTCTCTTTACCTTCTCTTCTCCATCTCCCCTTGTGATTTATTTTTTCCCACAAAACTTATTTCCAACCTCATTAAATTACCTTCTCTTCTCCATATCCCCTTGTGATTAAAATTTTCCCATAAAACTTATTACCAACCTCATTAAAGGTCAATGGCCCACCCATTAATATTATGTTGGCCTTATTCAATTACCCAAAAGACTCATGTGGTGTTGATATGACCCCAAGGAGGGAACGTGTGTATCTTTTATTAGGAGGGGCCCTTGTTGCATATACATGTACTCCATTACATATATGTTTAATCCCGTATAGGAAACATGTCAAGGGGGAACCTGAGTTACTAGATGGAGGGGGATCCGACAACCAAGATGCCTAAGGGGGTGTCATGAATTTTTATATGGAGGGGGATCCAACAGCCAAGGTTCCTATGGAGTAATAAGGGGTTGACATTACCTGCATATCCCCCAAACAACAGCGTTGTGGTTGTTGTGCATGTCGAATTTGGAATGCATAGTAGCCATGTCCTCCATGATTCCTTGACATCAATCTCCTTATGAATGATTCTTGTCTTCAGAAATATTAGATCCACAATCACATTGGAAATCACCTTTCTTTTTGGTCAAGAAAAACCTATCAAACCAAATATGCATTTGCATGTGTATATTTTGAAGGTGGAACCAATATTATAGAGTCCCATAAAACAAGTTATCTCTCCTATAGGATCTTCAATCGTTTTGACAGAATTCTCACCCTTTGGTAAAGGATTCAAGGTCTACCACAATTTCTACATTCCAAACAAGATCTACAAAGTCTAAAACAATTTCTACATTCCAAACAAGATCTACCTCAACTTCTTATCTTCTCTCTTCATTGAGTTTAGTAGTCATATTGGGGACTTGTAGAATTCTTGAAAAAATCTTACAAAGCATGGAACTCATCTTATTTGAATGTATAAGATTGTTTTATTTTATGAGTAGGATTGTGTGTATTTGTTGGTTTATTCCCCATTAGAGTCTACCTGAGAGAGACATTGATTTGATGGTTGTAGTATTTGTTTCATATAACATTCATTGGGTAGAGCAACATACACATTAGTTGATTTTAGCTTATACAAAAAACGTTTAAATCTATCCTTGGTTTATGTTGTTTCTAGATTGGTGGGATTTCTCTTTGTGCACATGACGGTGATCCGGATGTGTATGAGCATCTGTATGTTCAATTTGAATTGACAGAAGAGGAAGGTATTGACACATATCATGTGCATAAATAAATTTGTGATATAACCAATGAGAGCACCCCAAGCATGAAGAAACCAATATTTTAGAGTCAGTTCCTTATACCTTTGGGTGAAAAAATAACCCAATGAACTCTAGCTATAAAATAATCACACCATACAAGAGGAGAGTGTCCACCATTGCATTCATCTCTTATCCCTCCCTCTAAAACTATGCATAAGTTAATTTTTTTAAGGTCACCTTCTAAAGCAATTTGAGGGCCCCTTTTATATAAATAGCAAGAATATGATATGATGTACCATCTAGGAAAATATTGAGTACAAGTCTAGAGAATAGTTCCTTGGGATGAACCTGCTTGAAGATGACATAAGCTAGGTCTCTCTCCAACAAATGATCAAGAAATGTGCCTAGTAAAAAATCATCACCAAGGGTCAAAGAACCAATGTGACAAGATGGGCCACCCCTAGATATACCATTTAATATTATATACACTCCCAAGTCATCATAACCATATTGATATGAGCTTCAATGAGTATCCATTGAATCCTCTCTTGGGGAGGTGATTTTACCTTTTCTCAAGGAAATGCATGTCAATGGAAGGCATGGAATGTAAAGGAAAGGCATGGAATGTCAAGGCAAGGCATGGAAATGTAATGCAAGGTCTGTCATGCATGCACAACAACCATAAGGCTATTGTGCATGCCAATTTGGCATGCACAACAACCAATAGTAGGGTTTTTGTGCATGCCAAATTGGCATGCACAGTAGCCAATAGAGATTCTTTGCATGCCAATTTGGCATGCACAACAGTTCTATTAGTTGTTTTGCATGCCAATTTGGCATGAAAATCACCCAATAAGGATGTTGTTTATGCCAAATCGACATGCACAGCAACCATAGGGCTTTTGTAGATTCCAAACTGGCATGCATAGCATCCAATAGGGTTGTTTTTCATGCCAAATTGGCATGCACAACAGCCACAGGGATGATGTGCATGCCAATTTGGCATGCACAGTAGCCACAGGGATGATGTGCACATCATCCCTGTGGTTGTTGTGCATGCCAATTTTTGCATTTAATAATAATTTAAGAATTTGGATAAGTCTATCAAGAGCCAAGGTTTTCATTTTGAATATAACTCATCAAGGGACACATGTGCATCTACTCGAGTTGTTATTCAAGGGAGAGTGTGATGTAATATAACACTAGTTCTAGCAATGATGATAAGTTGGTGGAATTTTAGACCACCTTGAGAGGGAGATCAGTTTAGTGGAAAATGAGATTTTTCCAAGTTCTGACATGGAATTCAACGAAACAATTGTTAGAGTTACACAATGGATTCATCATAGAGTTCTAAAAGCTAGTTAGAGAATCACGTGAATGTGTTGAACTAAAGGATATTAAGAAAATTTTGGGGAGAAAGTGCTTGGCTTTATGACCAATGATTTCACAACCTTGTGGGAACTTTATCTCATCCCTTTCATCCATCAACACAAGGAATGGTTCATCAAAGGGATGATAACCATTACTAATATTTCATTGATGCAGTAGGTAATTAACACTCCTATAGAAGTATTAGCACAAGTAATGAAGACAAAAGTAGGAAACAAGTATCCTTCTTGCACTGAAGGAACTACCCTAGATGGCTCATCAACTTCCATGGTTGCAAATACCAACGTAAACTTTTAAATTATGTTGTGAAAAACATATATTTCAACATTGGCTAAATAGATCCAAGAATTATCTAAGAGCAGGAATACAAGAGAGTAAGTTTGGTGTATAGTATGAAGAATTGAAGACCATGTTGTGAACAACTATCCTTCGTTAAAGAGTGGAGTAGGAGCTCCCAACCCACTCCCACTACTAATGATATTTCTAGTTAATACTCCTATTGAATGTAACGTCCACGACGTTACAAAAACCAAATGATGTACATGATCCAGGTGGATATCGGGGGCCACCCACCTTTTCCAAATGGCTCAAAACAGTTTTCTGGCCATTTTGGCAATTTACTATTTTTAGCAGGTTTTCACTTGCGGGGCCATTTTGAGGGCCTAAATGAATTTTTTTTGAGATCGAGGTTCTCAATGATAGCCGAAGGCATCATTGAGCCCCCAAAATGAAACTCCTCGATGATACCTTTCCAACGATCTATCACACGCCTAAAACGAAGATCGTATGCAAAAGTTACGACCCCGGGAAGTTGATGCACCAACTTACCCAAACGGG
>JZKD02S1296957.1:376887-436478 GCA_000966675.3 Picea glauca | reverse complement strand
GGTTGCATCTCTGATATATTTATGTTATATTACTGGATATACGCGATATCTCTGTGCATTTCTTTATTATATCTCCGCTCTCATTTCGTGCCGAAAATAATCCGGATCAGTACAATAGGTCAAATTTTTTTTCTTTTAAATCTATGTTAGGAAAATTTAAACATCATAATAAATAGTCAACATCGGCAACACATAAATCACATAAATTAACGAAAAAATAATAAGCATTAACATCCCAATACAAAACATGGTCGACATATCGTCACCATGAATCATGACATGCACATCAATGTATTAACATATTAATTACAACAACCCAACATCATTGCATTCTACCATTAATAACGATGCAATACAGTACAAATATTAAACCTTCAATGCATCTCATTAGGACCATAAATCCATCAATTCTAAATCACCATTAAACATGGCGCATGCATAACCATCATCGTTATCAATCATACATCAACATTAAATATCTGTTGCCCGCTGGATTAATAAATATTGAACATTCTCATGTCAACTTAAGAAATGGCATGAGATTAAACATTAATTAAATTCATTGCGTGAGTAAATCAATCACATAAATTCAAACACAATTATCATTAATTGTGAGGTGTGAGGAAGAATGGCGAATTAATCATACGACACTAAATTAAGGCGCACGTAAATAATATTACTTAACCAGTCATGCATCATTATAAAAATCATGGCACAAATGAGCTAACAACTTAATCATTCATCATTCATATAACGACAAAAGATAAGACACAATGTAATCAACTATGTCTTATTTTCAAGGCACAGAGCATTTAATTGCTAGCATTCACACGTCAATTCCATTACGACGTGCAAGAAGAGACTACACCCACGACAATCCATACACATCAGGATGTCAATAAAGGTTGTTAATCCATTAATCATTGATAAATCCAATGACGCTAGTAAATATAGTATTCCATCATCCATTAATAAATCAATGACATTAGTAAGGGTTGTTAACCCATCATTCAATATATAAAATCCAATTACACAAAAGTCTAAAATCTATAACTCAATTTATGACATGAAAGTCATTGCGCAAGAAGTCCGAAATCTAATCCCCATTGATTACCTAAAATTCAATTTCACAAGAATTCTAAGAATCAATATTATCATATATTACATAATGATCATAATTACCAAGTCTACTACCTAAGAAAAAGTGACTTGCGCACTCACCTAAAGTCTTGAGCACAAGTGGTCATCAAAACTTACAATAAATACAAGCACATTAACTTTGTTTGAGAAAATTGAAGGTTTAATTCCTTACGATCCCCTTCTTCTACTTCGCCGTTATCTATTTTAATACTATGTTCAACTCATAGGGTAGATGTAATCAATACTCGAACCTATGTATCTTGCAAGATCTAAAATTTAAACTATTCTTCAAAATAACTAAGGTTGCTTAGATTATATCTTCTTCTTCATAATTACATATAAGATATCTCTATGCAATAATAAAGTATGAATTCTATCTCATTATCAACATCTTCTTTCACTTTAATCTATTATTGCTTAATGACAATTCTTCATCTTATTTACACCTAAGACATGACTATGCATAAATAAGAGTAGAGTTATATTTCAACAAGTTTAAAGGAAACCATTAATATTTTAAAAATCATACCCTAAATTTATGCACGTCTTCAAGGAGAACGTAAATGTACAAACTTTTAAGGAAAATACTAAGTTCCCTAGATCGAAGCTTTACAAGACAATGTGTGTGTAAGGGAAAGGATTTAAAGGAAAAAGGTTTCCACAGAAAAATAAATTGATTTAAATTAAGGATTATTCATTCTGTCTTTTAGTTGTCCTTCTTCGATTAGATTATGGAACAAGTTTTATTTTAGAAAACAGACGAACACGTATACCATGGAATCTCTTGAGATCACCACTCCTTGATTGGTCTCTTTGTAAGGTGCACAACCCTCTTAACCCAAGCTTCAATATCATAATCGGCATTCTAATCATCAATAACATAATCGACAATCTATTCATCACAACATAATTTTTAATCCTATGAAAAATATATTTTTAAAAGGATCTGACAGAGACCAACCATTCACAACAATTAAATTTAGTAAAAATCTGACAGATACCAACCATTCGCCTCAATTAGATTTAGTGAAAATATGGCAGAGGCCAACCATTCGCATCAATTAAATTCAGTAAAAATATGATAGAGGCCAACCATTCGCATCAATTTAATTCAGTAAAAATCTGACAGAGACCAATCATTTGCCTCAATTAAATTCAGAAAAAATATTACAGAGACCAACAATTCACAGAGGCGAGGTTCTAAGCACATGGGTGTTACATGTTGGGTGAGTTTGGGGGGAAAATCACAAAGGACAATTGAAGTGTGGCCTTGTTGAGTGTAGAAAAAAACAAACGCGGAGATGAAGATGGTAAAAATGCATCCTAGTTTTCCCCATAGTCAAAGCACATTTTTACACCAAACACGCAAAGGTAAGGAGGGTAAAAAATCTGGCTAAATTCCCCCACATTCTCAACACATTTTTACATCAAAAACGCAGAGGTAAGGATGTCAAAAACTCTAGCTAAATTCCCCCACAGTAGGAGCACGTTTTTACACCAAAAATGCAAAGGTAGGGAGGGTAAAACTCTGGCTAATTTCCCCCACAGTCTGAGCACGTTTTTACACCAAAAACATAGAGGTAAGGAGGGTAAAAACTCTAGCTAATTTCCCCCACAGTCTGAGCATGTTTTTACACCAAAAACGCAAAGGTAAGGAGGGTAAAAAATCTGGCTAAATTCCCCCAGAGTCTGAGCACGTTTTTACACCAAAAACGCAGAGGTACAAGAGAGTAAAACTCTGGCTAAATTCCCCCACATTCTAAGCAAGTTTTTACACCAAAATGCAGAGGTACAGGAGAGTATACTCTGTCTAAATTCCCCCATAGTTTGAGCATGTTTTTACACAAAAAACATAGAGGTATAGGAGAGTAAAACTCTGGCTAAATTCCCCCACAGCCTGAGCATGATTTTACACCAAAAATGCAGAGGTAAGGAGGATAAAAAATAGAGGTATTTGAGTGATTTGTTGGGTAAAAGAGAGGATGGGGGCAGTGCCCTAGGTCTCCCAGCACAGAGCGAAACCCACGAAAAATGATCAAACAAAAATGAAGAGAAAAGATGAAATGTTCTGGGCATTTAAAGAAAACGTAGAGGTGAGATGTCGAACACCAAGCCACTTTTAAAAACGCCAGGGGAGAGGTAATGCAATGGGAAATTAAAAAAAAAAACGTAGAGGTAACAATCTAAGCGTAAGCCTACAAATGGTAGATAGAAATAGGGCAATAAGATATTCCTTAAAGGTTTTTGGAATTTAGAAAGTAATTTAGTCTCAACAAGTTTCTTTTATATTACACCCATCTTGGGAATTGCAGAAATTCAACAACAGAGCTTATAATACAGCTGAGGAAAACATAAATAAAATTTGATATACATGAACATTCTTATGACAATTAAAATTCTAATGAAATTACCATCATCGGCGAACTGGGCCTAGAGATATTTCTTGTCAATTGGCGATTTGGACATCCTCTTGCTTGCTAACCGTGAAGACTTCATCGATACCTCCCATCCAATGCTAGGGGTACTCTTATTCCCTCGTAGCCCCCCAAGCCACAAAGGGTCCACACACACAACCAGAGAAAAGGTATCACCCAGCTCACCTTGCAATATCGAGCTACCACTCTCTAGTCGAGTTGGGTATCCCAACTCCCACAAGAAAAATCAGTCAAGAAAAATTCGGCACCATAACCTTAAGCATACCAATCGTGATCCATTCCCCTCCTCTACCATTTATTTTATAGAGTTCCCTTAGTGACTAGTTACCAAAATGCACATTTAAATATTTTTATTAAAATTTTATTAGGAATATTCTCCCCCGTACACTTGTCACCTGATCCCTTAGTTGCACCAGAAATTCATTTAATTAATTAAATTAATTTTCCAATTTCCCTCACTCACCTAAAAGTGTTCCTAAAAATGCTCCTCGATGTCCCTTTATTCCCTCACATTCCCTTAATGACTGACACATTTCTTAAAGCTTAGTTGAGTTCAAATTTGGAAAGTTCTCTAGACTAGATTCCCTTCTATGTTCCACGTTCCTTTTGTGTAAGTTTCCCCTTTTTGGTCTAAGTTCTAAATTAGCAAGCTTTGCACATAGCAGCAATTAATTTTTTTGGATAAATTATTTCTCCTTTAATTTTTAAATTTGATTTTTCTTCATCCCCCCTTTATTAATTGATTAATTAGTTTTGGTCCTTATACCCCTAATTAGACCTATGCTCTAAATTCAATTAGGCTTAGAAAAATTGGTTTTAAGGGAAATTATAATTAATAAACTTTACTCATACATAATTAATTTAAGGTTGACCAAGTCAAAAAGAGATATCGTTTTCTATGTACCTAGGTTCATTGACTCACCAGTGTTAAAACTGTGATGTGCCCTTCAATATGCACTACGTGCTCCAAGGGTTCCACTCGTCTTTTGACTATTTCGGTAGTTTTCTAACCCCTGGAGTCAATACTCCATCAGGTGACCATGTGGGAGACTAAGGACCTCTAAGGAATAAGGACCCTACCTTATTGTGTGCCCCTTAGAATCTTCATGAGCAACTATCTCAATCTGCCCTCACAGCATTGTGGATCTCTCGAACTAAGTAATCGTTAACCTACAGTTCGAGCCACGACGGGAGTGCTAGTTGGTTGTTGCAAGGTTGCTGCCATCCTGCCACACCTCTCCCTCAATATCAATGGTTTTCGTGCATGGCCCCTTTACTCCAAATGTGAGTCTGATTAGCAAGCAATCATCAGCCCGCATCCATCAACGAACATGTCAGCGATCCATAAACAACATCATAATATACCTAGTCATATGATACATATGAAATAAAAAAAAACACTCAAACCATATACATTCCACTCCCTGACTCGATCCGGAGTCTAAGGAGGTCCATCGATGCCATCAACATCCTTTATCTTTCAAGAGTCCTACACACTCAAGAGAAACCAGTCAATAGCACCTATCTATACATGATAACATAACATGACATCATAATCCATAGTCTCAACATCAGAATCCATAAGCTAAGCAGTCAATCATATAATGAATCAGATCACTTACTCGCAAGTGTCCTCAAAGAATAAGTCACATCATGTGCGCACAAGAGTGGGATGTTACATACACCCCCTCTTGTTTTAAACTTCATCCCGAAGTTTCACAGTATACAAGTGCATAAATAAAGTATCTGACAATATCTAAATGTCTAGTTATCAAACAAAAATGGAAATTGTCGATGCATATCATATGTGTCCTCCCAGGTAGCCGAGTGTGGACTATAATTGTCCCACTGGACCTTGACCTTTTCGACAATTTGACGTCATAGTTGTCGAATGTGATTGTCCAGAAGGCGGGTTGGCTCGACCGTGAGCGCACCCTCACCCAACATCTGCCAATAACTCAATTCAATCACATGCGTAGGATCACTAAACTAAAGTCTCACACAGATACAAGACAAATATCGATCAACTCCTCAAGGAATGAGGCATGGTTAGTTTTTCTTCCCTTCATAATTATGGTCATGCAATGCGCATCGGAAAAACCCTTCCATCGATCTTGCGCTTCTTCCAACCCTTTTGCATATCGTTTGTACTTTTTCTTCCATTTCTTGGATCGCTTCTGTTCCTACCAAGACCCCATAATTGAGTCTGTCTGAGCTCAAAGGAGTCTAATACGGTCTCCCATAGAGGAACTCAACGGTGCCATCTAAATAGTACCTTGTTGGTTGTTGGCACACGCAAACTCGGACAGCGGAAAGAACTATTCCCAATGTTTCTTTTGGTCCAACACACACATACGCAACACAACCTTCCAAAATTTGGTTCATTCCTTCGGTCAGCCTGTCTATCTCAAGGACATGTTGTACTAAATTTTTATGGTGTTCCCAAGGCCTCTTGGGAAACTCATCCAAAACGTCTTGCAAACATCGATTCCCTTATCGGATATGATTATTTTGGTACGTCTGGAAATCTCAATATCTTGTTGATATAAACTCTAGATATACCTGGTTCTCTATGTAGCATACGCACAGGGACAAAGGTGTGCACTCTTCGTCAGAGTGTCAACTATCACGAAAATCTAGTCATGCCTCCTTGTCGTTAACGTCAATCACAACAATAAATTCCATCGAAATGACCTCCCATTTCGATTCAGGAAAATCATGTGTCTATATTAATCCTGTTGGATGTCTACGTTAATCCTTCACCCATTGATGTCCTAGACACCTTTCCATGTAGATAACCATGTCCGCCTTCATCCCTACTAGAAGAATATGGGATTAAGGTCTACCCTCATCTTCATGACTCTAAGATGATCCATGTACACTTCTCTATGAGCTTCGTTTAAGATCAAACCTCTCAAATTGTCATTGGGTGGTAAGTAAATATGGTTATTATATCTCATTAATCCATCGTTTTCCACAGTAAATCCCTCAAATTTTGGTACCAACAAGGTCCTTTTTCTGATAAATTTCTTAACCTCTTGATGTCAGTTAACGCAAACCCATTAACCCTCAGGCTGGAGTCTGCACAGGATCTTTCAACTTCGGCCTCTTAGAGTCTGACTGACTCTCTTATTTCCTCTCAGAAAATATTCACTCACCCTTTCTGACTATAATTCACAAGCCCTCCTGAGTTATGCCCGCGTGATCATTCACCAGCATAAACCCCATGATCAAACCCCAACGGACTTCGGGACTTTTTCCTTTTTCTTTTCAGGATACCGGATTTCACGATTTCACGAATCCCGTGGTTGAGTGTCTTACCTCTTTGACCTCTGAAACCTGAAATACCACACACTGGACCCTTCCTACAACTAATTTTGGCTTCTCTCTTATCGTGATTTTGGGAGTTGAAATGATGCGCAACTCTACCTCTCGACTCCCGGAGTCCCAAAGTCCCGAAAAGTCCACCCTAAGTCTACCACACTTCGCAACTTCAAGATTTTCTTGACACTATGTCTCGTCACGCTGTCAACAGGATTCTCAAAATACCAAATCCCGAAACACCGAAACACTAGTGTTCCGCTTCCAAGGAAAATCAACGGCTATGGTTCTTCCCCTTGATCCAACAGTTAGCTCGATTTCGCATACCAGGAGTTCGTAAGGCTTATCCTCGAACTCTCTGTCTACTATACCTTCCGGAACCTGAAATTTTGAAATACAGAAATGGTCTCCTTTCTCGGGACTTCGCAATCCTGTCGCGAGGTTTCCTGACTTTCCAACTGTCCCCTCGAGATGTACTATTCTCCTGACGTGGACTCCTGCCACCTGTCACCTTTTCTGATTTTTTGAACTTGAACCACCCTTCGACAGCTTCCTTTATTTTTGGGCTTTCGAGTACCGGGAGTTCAAAACTCTCGACCCTAACCTTATATCATCACAATCCCTGAATACCCGAACCCCGATCTATCGAAATGTCAGAATGCACTTTCAAACTTCTTCACATTTCGCGATTTCAGAGGTTTTGACGTAGAGTGTTTTTCCCCTTGTCAACAGGAATTCCAGAAACCCGAATCTAGAAATACCAACAAATACTATGTCGCGGCCTCTGATTTCGGACCTTCCTCCTTATTGAGTCCCGGTCACCCGTTCTTAGGACTTTCGAAACCCCGAACTCTGAAGTTCTGAAATTTCAAACTCATCACTCTTTGACTTCACACATGAAACCTCCTTTCGCGTTTCGGGAACTTGATCAGCCAAGGTTTTGGCTTTCACTTCGGAGTCCTGAACTCCGAATTCCCAAAATGATCTGACGACTTGAACAGATCACGATCGACGGTCCACATTGACTCTTCTTTTCGAAGGTGGATTTGTCTGACGCTTAACTCCCCTGCAACTTCTACGGATCCTACGGTCCTCGCTATTTCGGGATTTCTCTTCTGAGAATTCAGACCGTTCAATCTCTCCTCAAAGAACCTTTTGCTCAAATCAAACCTGCAACCCTTCTCTGGGATTTAGCCTCTGCACAACTACTAATGCTTCATGCCTTTCTTTCGAATGATTCAAAGTCCCTAACCCTCTTGTGCTTCCTTTTTCAAACTCAAGTCTCCTGAAAGAATTATGCACGCACTCCTTGCGGCACTTCTCCAAATATTTTTGAATATTTGAATCCCTTAAGTCTATGCAACTCTACAACAGAAGTCCTTCAATCTCTCAACCTTAGTCTATAGGTTCTAAGTTCTCGACCATCTTGCGCACACCTTGCATGACTTTTGTGTTTGTCTTGCACTTCAGTTGAAATGAGAACAACGGTATCCCTCCTGAGCTTTCAGAGGTAAACTTTGAATTCTGTCAACGCACTCCTTCTAGACGCTTCACTGCACTCCTTGCAGGAACTCTTACTCAAGAAGAGAAACAATTGAAACTCATTCCCTTACTCTCTCAGACTTCAAATACTTAACATGAAATCATACATACATATCATAAAAGCAAATGCACAAAAGAAAGAGTAAAACAACCATAAGCATAGTATTCAGCATGTATACACAGAAAGTATTAGAACACCATGAGTCTGAATCAAGCTTTATATATTAATCTCAAAACTTATGTACATGGATTCTTCTCTGCTACTCTATGTTTCTTCTCTATGCTAATGTGCTTCTTCTACCATCTCTAATTGATACAATGATCCAAAGATGAGGGTGTCTATAGTTTTTTTCCCTCCAGCTCCTAAAACTGTCTAATCTAGAATTTTTAAATCTACCTACTTTCATTAACTATGCATAAATGCCTCTACAACCTACAGATGAGAGTGGATCGCTCAAGATCTGTTTACAATATGGAAGTACGCCTTCTTAAATATTTCATTTATGCCTGCACATCCAAACATTCAAAAACATTTCAACATTTTCAACGTGTGCCAAAAATGCGATGGCACTCATCCCAACTGTCTTCCACCTCCACGCTTGCTTGCTGCTAACAATGCTCATGCATCATACTCCCTCACTTGGAAATTTTCATGAACTCATGTTCATGAGTTTTTGCACAGTCTGTCCATGCTTTTGAATTTCTTCTTCATTCTCCCAGCTGGCATCCTCAACTAGATGTCCCTTCCATTTGACTAAGTATTCAAAATACTCTTTTCTCCTGGTCTTCTTGCTGACTCTCTTGTCAAGTATACTTTCCATCTGTGGCTTTTCAGCTACAGGCATTTGTTTAGTCCATTGAACCTCTGTCTGTCCACTATCTTCTTCAGCTCTATAAGGGTACAAATCCAAGATGTTGAATATCGGTGAAATTATGATCCCATCGGGTAATTCAATCTCATATGCATTTGCCCCAAATTTTCTTACGATCTTGCATGATCCAATCTTCTTCATTTTCAGTTTGTTATACGCTCCCCTTGGGAACCTTTCCTTTCTCAGATGTGCAAGAATCAGATCGACATATTCAAACTGAAGTTCTCGCCTATGTTGATATGCTCTGCACTTGTACTCTTGATTCAAATTCTACAATCGCTCCTTGACTTGGTTATGAAGCTCCTTCATCGCTTCTGCAAAATCTTCTGCACTAACACTTCTGAATTTAGTCTGTTTTGAATATTTCAATTCAAACACTCCCCTAGGTTGCATCCCATAAACAATCTAAAATGGACTCTACCCTGTTCTTCTGTTGTGTGAATCATTGTAGGCAAATTCCGCCTGTGGCAGAATGTGATCCGACTGACTGTGGTGTTCAGTCACTAGGATCCTTAGCAAATCTCCCAAGCTCTTGTTTACAACTTTTGTCTTCCCATCCGTCTGAGGATGATAAGCTGAGCTAAAAGACAAACGTGTCCCCATCTTCTTCCATAAAGTCCTCCAGAAATGTCCCACGAACTTGGTGTCTCGATCTGAAACTATACTCCTTGGTAAGTCGTGAAGTCTGACGACTTCTTTGAAAAACAAGTTCGCAATGTGAGTTGCGTCACTGATTTTCTGACATGGTATAAAATGTGCCATCTTTGAAAATCTATCTACCACCACAAAGATTGAATCAAATCCTCTTTGTGTCCTTGGCAGCCCCAATATAAAATCCATGCTCACTGCATCCCACGGCCTCTCTGGTATGGGTAATGGCTGGTATAACCCTGTGTTTTTCATTTTTCCCTTCGTGTGATGACAAATTCTACATATATCCACAAATATTTTGACATCGGTCCTCATCCTTGGCCAAAAATATGAGCCATTTAATTTCGAGAACATTTTTTCATGACCGAAATGTCCGGCCAATCCTCCACTGTGTTTTTCTTTCAACAGATTCTCCCTCATGGAGCATTTTGGAATACATAATTGATTGCCCCTGAATAATAATCCATCCTGGATCATATATTCGGTCCATTGACTTCTATCCCTGAGAATTGGATTCTCAGATGCCTCATATGCCTCTTTGAAATCTGGATCATCTCTATACATGTCTTTGATATTATCAAAACCTAAAGTTTTGACTCTAAATTCCTGCATCAGCAAACATTTCCTACTCAAAGCATCAGCAACTTTGTTAGAAGTTCCAGAAATATGTTTAATTACAAAAGTAAAATTATGCATGTATTCAACCCATTTTGCATGTTTTTGGTTCAACTTTTCTTGTTGAGTCACGAATTGTAAAGCATGATTATCATTGTACAAAACAAACTCTTTAAGAACCAAATAGTGCCTCCACTTCTTCAGCGCTTGTATGACTGCATAAAATTCCTTGTCATGTGTTGAATATTTAATCTTTTCTTCATTCAGTTTCTCACTGAAGTATGCGATCGGTCTGTCATCTTGGCTCAAGACCGCTCCAATTGCAAATCCGCTTGCGTCACACTTGAACTGAAACGTTTTGTTGAAATCTGGAAACACCAAAATTGGTTGTTCAGTAATCTTCCTTTTCAACAAATTGAAACTTTTCTCTGCTTCTTTTGTCCAGTGAAAATATTTATGTCTTTTCTTCACCGTGTCCATCATCGGTGCGCTAATTCCACTAAAATTTCTGATAAATTTCCTATAGAAACTAGTCAATCCATGAAAGATTCTAACTTCAAATATATTCTTCGGCGATGGGCAATTCTTAATCGCCTCTATCTTATCCGGATCCATTTTCAACTTATCTGCAGAGATAACAAACCCCAAATAAATGATTTATGTCCTCATAAATGTTGATTTCTTCATATTTATCAGTAACTTTTCTTGCTGCAATCTCCTCATCACTGTAGCCAAATGCTTCAAGTGTTCAGCTTATGTCTTGCTAAAAATCAATATATCATCAAGATATGCGATGAAAATTTTTCCTATGAAATCCTTGAGGACTTGATTCATCAACCTCATGAAAGTACTAGGCACATTTGTTAAGCCAAATGGCATAACAAGCCATTCATACAGCCCTTCTTTTGTATTGAATGTTGTCTTCTATTCATCACCTTCTCTCATTCGAATTTGATGATATCCACTCTTCAAATCAATCTTTGAAAAAAAAATTGCTCCACTCAAGCAATCCATCAAATCATCCATCCTTGGCAATGGAAATCTATATCTGATGGTAATCTTGTTAATTTCCCTTGAGTCTGTACACATCCTCCAGCCTCCATCTTTCTTTGGGTTGAGCACTGTCGGAACAGCGCATGGACTCAAGATTTATCTAACCAATCCCTTGTCCATTAAGTCATGGACTTGTCTTTTCACCTCTTCATTCTCCTGCGGAGTCAATATTTATGCTGCTTTGTTTGGTAATCTAGCTCCAGGTATAAGATGAATGTGATGAATTATACTCCTAATCGGTGGCAACGAACGAGGTAGTTCGTCCACTACTATATCAGCAAACTCTTCCAACAACTTCTGGATTTCCTCTAGTAAATCATCCACTCTTGTACTGATTAAAACAATTCTAGGCTTCCTGAACACAATGAATTGTGTGTCTTCCTTCTTCTTAACCTCCTTAAGAAGTTCCTTCCCACTCATGAGAAGTACATTGTTGCTTACCTTAGGTTTCATTTCTTTATCCTTAATTGGCAACAACATGTGAGTTTCCCCATTCTTCTCCAGGGTGTATGTGTTCTTTCTCCCATCATGAATCACATTCCTTTCATATTTCCATGGTCTACCCAGCAATAGATGACAAACATCCATAGGAATGACATCACATAATATTTCATCCTTATATCCTCCTATTTTAAATTCAACTAAACATTGTTTAGTGACATTCACATGGGCTTGGATGTTCAATAGTCTCCAACTCCAGCTTTTCTACCATCTCTGTAGAAATGAGATTGTCTGTGCTACCACTGTCCATGATGACTTTGCATACCCTGTCTTTGGTCTTGCAAGCAGTCTGAAAAAGTTTGTTCCTTTGGACTGGGTTCTCCACCTCCTTCTCTAGCCTTAAGAGAACTTTTCTCATCATCAATGACCTTCCGCCCTCAACATCTTCTCCCTCAACATTTCATCCTTGAGCTTCGGCAATGTGAGTTTCACCACCTTATTTCTTCTTGTCTGGACATTCATAGGATTTGTGTCCATTCTTTCCATAGGTAAAGCATTTTATTTCTCCACCTCTACCTCTTCCTCTTCCCCTGGTTCGAGGAAAAGTATTTCTATCTGCATATTGTCCTCTCTGTGAGCTTCCACATCTCTTAGTTTGAGTTTGAGGTTTCTTCCACTCTTCTTTAGGTTTCTGATTCCTATCCTGGACAATATTTTTGCCTTTGGTTTGACTTCTGCCCCAGCCTCTTTGACCCTACTTTTGACTCATCTTCTCTTCAGGTTTCAGAGCCATCTGATAAAAATCTTCCACCGTTCGGATGGTCATCATTCTCATCTCATCCTGAATGTCGTATCTCAAACCATTCATGTACCTGGAAACCTTTTCATCATCACTTTCCCGATGACCTGCTTTGATGTTTATCCTGTAGAACTCTTCAGTGTATTCTTTCACTGTCATCAATTTTTGTCTCAAGTTCTACATCCTCCGAAATAGAGTAATTTGATAATTCTTGGGTATGAATTTTTCCTTCATATTTGCAACCATTCTATCCCAAATCTTGATTTTCTGCTTACCTTTGCAGCGTCTGTCAGCCTGTAGTTCATCCTGTCAGCCTGTAGTTCATCCCACCATAATGTTTCATGTCCTTTAAGTCTTGTGATAGCATGTTTGATCTTTTTGTCTTCCTCGACATCCTCATAGTCAAAATATTTATGCAAATATCTAATCCAATCTAGAAGCTCTTCAACATCCAGGTTTCCTTCATATACTGGAATGTCCATTTTTGCTCTAACACCTATCCTTGCAATAGCCCTGAATAGGCGTTCTTCTGCTGCATCTTTGGTTGCAACTTCTTCATTTCTGGCTTCATTTTCACTTTCAGATTCGCTGATATCCCCAGCATCAACTGTGTGCCTCTGTGTTGTCTTCATGGCATCAAGCCTGGCACGTAATTCACGCATCTCTCTTTCCCTTTCCGGATTAGGTAATTGTCTGTCTCTTCTTCTTGGAGTTTCCCTTTCCTCTGGTGGGTCAGGTATTTGTCTATCTCTTCTTCTCAATGGAATGGCTGTAAAATTCCTCTTTTCCCTGCTACAGAAAGAAAAGAAATCTCTCTATGCTTTGATACCACAAATGACGCAAACCCCTTAACCCTCAGGCTAGAGTCCGCACAGGGTCTTTCAACTTCGGCCCTTTAGAGTCTAACTGACTCTCTTATTTCCTCTCAAACAATATTCACTCACCCTTTCTGAGTATAATTCATAGGCCCTCCTGAGTTATGCCTGTGTGATCATTCACCGGCATAAACCCAATGATCAAACCCAACAGCCTTCGGGACTTTTTCCTTTTCCTTTCTGGGATACCCGATTTCGCGATTTCACGAATCTCGTGGTTGAGCATCTTACCTCTTCGACCTCCAAAACCTGAAATACCACACACTGGACCCTTCCTACAACTAATTTTGGCTTCTCACTTATCACGATTTCAGGAGTTGCAATGATGCACAACTCTACCTCTCGACTCCCGGAGTCCCGAAACCCGAATTACCGAAATCTCAAAAAGTCCACCCTAAGTCTGCCACACTTTGCGACTTCAAAATTTTCTTGACTCTATGTCTCGTCACCTTGTCAACAGGATTCCCGATATGTCAAATCCTGAACCACCGAAACACTAGTGTTCCGCTTCCAAGGAAAATCAACGGCTATGGTTCTTCCCCTTGATCCAACGGTTAGTGCGATTTCGCGTATCGGGAGTTCATAAGGCTTATCCTCGAACTCTCTGTCTCCTATACCTTATGGAACTCAAAATTCTGAAATACCAAAATGCTCTCCTTTCTTGGGACTTCGCAATCCTGTCGTGAGGTTTCCTGACTTTCCAACTGTCCCCTCAAGCTGTACTATTCTCCTAACGTGGACTCCTGCCACCTGTCACCTTTTTCAATTTTCAGAAATTGAACCACCCTTCGACAGCTTCCTTTATTTTCGGGCTTCTGGGTACCAAGAGTTCAAAACTCTTGACCCCAACCTTATATCATCGCGATCCCTGAATTCCCGAACCCCAATCTGCCGAAATATCGGAATGCACTTTCAAACTTCTTCGCGTTTCGTGATTTTGGAGGTTATGACGTAGAGTGTTTTGCCCCTTGTCAACGGGAATGTCGAAAACCCAAATCCTGAAATACCAGCAAATACTCTGTCACAGCCTATGCTTTCGAACCTTCCTCCTTACTGAGTCCTGGTCACCCATTCTCAAGACTTCCGAGACCCCAAACTCCGAAGTTCTAAAATTTCAAACTCGTCACTCTTTGACTTCGCACATGAAACCTCCTTTCGTGTTTCGGGAACTTGATCAGCCAAGGTTTTGGCTTGCACTTCGAAGTCTCGAACTCCAAATTATCGAAATGATCTAACGACTTGAGCAGATCATGATTGACGGTCCACGTTGACTCTTCTTTTTGAAGGTGGATTTTTCTGACGCTTAACTCCCCTGCAACTTTTGTGGATCCTACAGTCCTCGCTATTTTGGGAGTTCTCTTCTGAGAATTCAGACCGTTCAATCTCTCCTCAAAGAACCTTCTTCTCAAATCAAACCTGCAATCCTTCTCTGGGATTTAGCCTCTGCACAACTACTAATTCTTCATGCCTTTGTTTTGAATGATTCAAAGGCCCTAACCCTCCTGAGCTTCCTTTTTCAAACTCAAGTCTCCTAAAAGACTTATGCACGCACTCCTTGCGGCACTTCTCCAAATATTTCTGAATATTTGAATCCCTTAAGTCTATGAAACTCTGCAACAGTAGTCCTTCAATCTCTCAACCTTAGTCTATAGGTTCTAAGGTCTCGACCAGCTTGTGCACACCTTGCACATCTTTTGTTCTTGTCTTACACTTCAATTGAAATGAGAAAAACGGTATCCCTCCTAATCTTTCAGAGGTAAACTCTGAATTCTGTCAACGCACTCCTTGCAGATGCTTCACTACACTCCTTGCAGGAACTCTTACTCAAGAAGAGAAACAATTGAAACTCATTCCCTTACTCTCTTAGACTTCAAATACTTAACATGAAATCATACATACATAGCATAAAATAAAATGCACAACAGAAAGAGTAAAACAACCATAAGCATAGTATTCAGCATGTATACACATAAAGTATTAGAACACCATGAGTCTGAATCAAGCTTCATATATTAATCTCAGAACTTTTGTACATGGATTCTTCTCTGCTACTCTTTGTTTCCTCTCTATGATAATGTGCTTCTTCTACCATCTCTAATTGATACAATGACCCAAAGATGAGGGTGTCTATAGTCGTTTTCCCTCCAGCTCCTAAAACTGTCTAATATAGAATTTTTAAATCTACCTACTTTCATTAACTATGCATAAATGCCTCTACATCCTACAAATGATAGTGGATCGCTCAAGATCTGTTTACAATATGGAAGTATGCCTTCTTAACTATTTCATTTATGCCCGTGCATCCAAACTTTCAAAAACATTTCAACATTTTCAATGTGTGCCAAAAATGTGATGGCGCTCATCCCAACTGTCTTCCGCCTCCACGCTTGCTTGTTGCTAACGATGCTCCTGCATCATCAGTCATCGTCACGTTGTATAGTTAGAATCCTTTCATGTAGATTCGTCTTAAAGAGGTATCACTGACAATATGTGTGGTCTCCAACTCAATGCATCAACCACTTTGTTCATTGTTCCCTTTATGTAGGTAATATCGAAATAGTACTTGCTAAGCATTTCCCACCAATGCCTTTTGTCACACGTTCAAGTCAATTTTCGTAAAAATGTGTTGTAAAACAGAGTGGTTTGTTTTTTAGTTTTAATTTTCATCCAATCAAGTAGTGTCTCCACACTCTCAGGGAATACACAATGGCTAATAACTCCAAATCGTGCTTTGTGTAGTTATCCTCTTGCCTTCTTAGCTTCCTTGAGGTGTAAGCTATCACTCGACCATCTTGCATTAAGAATCCGCCTAAGCCTTCCTTGGATGCATCAGTGCACACCAAGAAGTCCTCATCCATGTCAGGGACTTTTCGTATCGGCATTGTCATCAATAGATCCTTGAGCCTTCAAAATGCATCTGCACATTTCTCGGTCCACACAAACTTCTTGTTCTTCTTTTGCAATTCCGTAATCGGATTTCTATCTTTGAAAAACCACCGATGAACCATTGATAATATCCAGCTAAACCCACGAAGTTACGTACTTCTATTACATTCGTCGGTGCAGGCCATTCACTAATATCCTCTACCTTCGTTGGATCCACAACAATACCTTTGCAAGAGATAACATGCCCAATTGATGAATCCTCGATTGATAATGGAGCATTTTGACAGTTCTCATGATTTGTTCCCTCGCAAAAACTGTAGAACCAAGAGAAATATTCATCAAATTCTTCTGTCCTCTGAGAATATATCAATATGTCATCAAGGAATACTTAACAATAGTAAAGCAGAGTCTCCACAACCCATCCTTCTTCTGTATGAAAATAACTAGAGCACCCCAAGGTCACATACTTGGACATATAACTCCTAGGTCCAGCAACTCCTTCAATTGCATGTTCAACTCCTATACTCAGGGTTTGACATCCAAAAAGGTGCTCTCGCAACTAGTTTTGTTCTAAGGTTCGAGCCTATTTTAAATTCCAACTCTCTTGTGGGCAACAATCAGGGAAATTTTTTTGAAACAAGTCAGCGATACTTGTGCCCCGGGAAGGTCCTTATAATCCTTTTATCACACCCTTGTCATTTAGTGCCAATATTTTATATAGCTTTCATCCTTGCATAGGCTCTTCTGTCGTTGTAGGGAAGAAGTGAACCTTAGGGATACTCCCTGTTTTCTTCCTACAATCACACTTCTCTATCCCTCAACGTCAGTCTAACTCAACCACTTCATCTCACCATTGAGTATCGCATCATGCAATTCCCACCATTCCATATTGTTCACGTCATCATAAGATCTTAAGATCATGAGGTAGGTCAGACTTCATTACACTATTCCCCATATTAAAGTGACAGTTCATAACCCTTCCTCCAACCATCCGATTAGCACCTGAAGCCATTTCAATGAATCTAAACCCTTCCATTTGAATGTCTTTACCTATAACCCTTTAGAATGGTACTAGAAATAGAGATCTCTGTAGCACCAGCATCTATCAAAAATACTTAAGTTATGGTCAGCTATGGCACATGTCGTCTCGAGCACAGTAAATTTATTCTTAGGCTCACAACTAATTACCATTTTCATGAATCTTGTGGGCCTTTCCCATCTTCACAATGGTAGTGTGTCATGTTGACCTGGTCACTCTGTCCCTTTCAACCAGACAGTCTTGCTGGTAAGTTGGCTCTCCATATGACCAATGCTTGTTTCTGGTCCAGTCTCATGACGCTGAAGTAGAAGTTGTTGGCCCACCAGCCTGAAACCTTGGTCTATTCCATTGAACAGGCCTAATGGTTGTTGTTGCTGACGCAGTGGTCCCCTATGGGGAGTTCCTCCCTGGGGATCCGGTCATTGAGGTGTCGTGAACGCAGGTACTCTCAATGTATCTCAATACCTTGAATAAATTCTATCTAGAGTCTGATGTTATTTCACACCAGATGTCGCATGTCCCATCGGTCTCGCATGATTCCTGCCCTAACCCCCGTTGATTAGCTCTTCCTCAGCTATGAGGGAATTCTAGACTGCATCATGCAGTGTCTGAGGCATTAGGATCCTCACTTTCATACGGATCCTAATGTTTAAGGTCATCACAAACTTGTTGACCTTAATCTTTTTGGTGTTCATATGTGGAGAATACCTAAGAAGCTCCATGAAATGGTCCTCGTACTCGGGAACCGTACAACCGCCCTATCGTAAGGCATTGAACTCATTGAGTTGGCACTCAATGAATTCCTCAAACAAATACCTCTCCCAGAGCCGCTCCTTGAACAGTTCCCATGACACGTCTTCGACAACCATATTCAGTTGTGGCAGGAGCATCTTCCACCATAGAAGAGCGCTCCCCTTTAGCTGAAATATCGCCATGTGAACTTTCATGTGGGAGGTATAGTCACGAAGTGAGAATCACATCACCATGTTCTCAAACCATGCCTCGGTGGTTGCGTTGTCTGTGGCACCCAATAGCTCAAGAAACTTGACCTTCTTGAGTTCTCAGTGAACGCTACCAGTACTGGCTGGGGTGCATTGTGGACCCTCATGGGGTATAGGCGCCCTGGCCTCATCTCAGTACATATGGTTAATCAAGGCCTCTGACACTCCCTAGAAGGACATTGTCAGACCATCCACATCCCTTACAGCAATCGAATCATGCCCAAGGATTTGTTCTTCCCCTTGGGGTTTAGACTCCTAGGGTGCGGGCGCTTATGGAGGCATTGCACCTCTGTCCCTAGCATCATGTTGTGAATCTCTGCGGATCCCTCTAACCGTGATTGTCGCATAGACAGGTTAATATTTCAATTAGAATTGAGTATTAATCAAGGGATTAATTCATTGGAAGGTGTGGTGATCCACAGTAGTAGGGTTGAACCTTGCTCTGATACCATATGTAATGACCTCGTCGTTACAACAACCAAACGACGTACAACAGGTCAATATTTTTTTTATTTTAAAGTAGTGTTAGGAAAATTTAAACATCATAATAAATAGTCAACATCGTCGACACATCAATCACATAAATTAATGAAACAATAATAAGAATTAATATTCCAATATGAAACATGGCCGACATATCGTCACCATGAATCATGACACGCAAATCAATGTATTAACATATTAATTACAACATCCCAACATCATTGCTTTCTACCATTAATAACGACTCAAAACATTACAAATCTTAAACCTTCAATGCATATCATAAGGAGCATCAATCCATCAATTCTAAATCACCATTAAACATGGTGCACAAGTAACCATCATCATTATCAATCATATATCAACATTAAATATGTGTTGCCCTCGAGAGTAATAATTCTTTAGCATTCTCATGTCAACTTAAGCAATGGCGCGAGATTAAACATCAATTAAATTCATTTCACAAGTAAATCAATCATATAAATTCAAACACAATTATCATTAATTATGAGGTGCAAGGAAGAATGGCAAAGCAATCATATGCCATTAAATTAAGGTGTGCATGTAAATATTATTACTTAACCAGTCATGCATCATTATTAAAATTATGGCACACGTGAGATAACAACTTAATCATTCATCATTCATATAATGACACAAGATAAGATGCAATGTAATCAACTATGTCTTATTTTCAAGGCACAAAGCATTTAATTGCTAGTGTTTACATGTCAATGCCATTACAGCATGCAAGAAGAGACTACACCCACGACCATCCATACACATCAGGGTGCCAATAAACGTTGTTAATCCATTAATCATTGATAAATCCAATGACGCAAGTAAAGATAGTAGTCCATCATCCATTAATACATCAATGATGCCAGTAAGGGTTATTAACCCATCATTCGCATCTGACAAAGACCAACCATTCGCATCAATTAAATTTAGTAAAAATCTGACAGATACCAACCATTTGCCTCAATTAAATTTAGTAAAAATATGACAGAGACCAACCATTCGCATCAATTAAATTTAGTTAAAATATGATAGAGACCAACCATTCGCATCAATTAAATTCACTAAAAAACTGACAGAGACCAACCTTTGCCTCAATTAAATTCAGTAAAAGTCTGACAGAGACCAACAATTCGCAAAGGCAAGGTGCTAAGCGCATGGGTGTTACATGTTGGGTGAATTTGGGGAAAAAATATCAGAGGACAATTGAAGTGTGGCCCTGTTGAGTGTAGAAAAAAACAAACATGGAGATGAAGATGGTAAAAATGCATGTTGGTTTTCCCCACAGTTGGAGCACGTTTTTACACCAAATACGCAGAGGTAAGGAGGGTAAAAATATGGCTAAATTCCCCCATTGTCTGAGCATGTTTTTACACCAAAACAACAGAGGTAAGGAGGGAAAAAACTCTAGCTAAATTCCCCCACAACCTGAGCACGTTTTTACACCAAAAACACAGAGGTAAGGAGGGTAAAAATATGGCTAATTTCCCCCACAGACTGAGCATGGTTTTACACCAAAACTGCAAAGGTAAGGAGGGTAAAAACTCTGGCTAATTTCCCCCACAGTCTGAGCATGTTTTTACACCAGAAACGCAGAGGTAAGGAGGGTAAAAAATTTGGCTAAATTCCCCCACAATCTGAGCATGTTTTTACACCAAAAAAGAAGAGGTACAGGAGAGTAAAACTCTGGCTAAATTCCCCCATAGTCTGAGCATGTTTTTACACGAAAACGCAAAGGTACAGGAGAGTCAAACTCTGGCTAAAATCCCCCACGGATTGAGCATGTTCTTACACCAAAAACGCAAAGGCACAGGAGAGTAAAACTCTAGCTAAATTCCCCCACAGTATGACCACATTTTTACACCAAAACACACAGAGGTAAGGAGGATAAAACATAGAGGTAGTTGAGAGAGTTTTTGGGTAAAAGAGAGGATGGGGGAAGCGCCCTGGGTCTCCCAACATAGAGAGAAACCCACGAAAATGATCAAAAAAAAATGCAGAGTAGAGATGAAATGTTTTCAGCATTTAAAGAAAATGCAGAGGTGAGATACAGAACACCGAGCCAATTTTAAAAACGCCAGGGGAGAGGTAATGTGATGGCCAATTAAAAAAAACGCAGAGGTAACAATCTAAGCGTAAGCCTACAAATGATAGATATAAATAGTGCAATAAGATATTCCTTAAAGGTTTTTGGAATTTAGAAAGTAATTCAGTCTCAACAAGTTTCTTCTATATTACAACCATCTTGGGAATTGCAAAAATTCGACAACAGAGCTTATAATACATCTGAGGAAAACATAAACAAAATTTGATATGCATGACCATTCTTATTAAAATTAAAATTCTAATGAAATTACTGTGTCCGGTGAACTGGGCATGGAGATGTTCCTTGTCAACTAGCGATCTGGACGTCCTCTCGCTTGCTAACCATGAAGACTTCACCGGTACCTCCCAGCCAATGCTAGGGGCACTCTTATTCCCTCGTATCCCCTCGAGCCGCAAAGGGGCCACATGCACAACCAAATAAAATCTAGCACCCAGCTCGCCTCTCAAGGTCAAGCTACCACTCTCTATTCGAGTTGGGTATCCCAACTCCCACAAGAAAAATCAGTCAAGAAAAATCTGACAACATAACCTTACACATTTCAGTCATGATCCATTCCCCTTCTCTGCCATTTATTTTATAGAGATCCCTTAGTGACTAGTTTCCAAAATTCACATTTAAATATTTTTATTAAAATTTTATTAGGAATATTATCCCCTATACACTTGTCACTCGGTCCCTTAGTTGCACCAGAAATTCATTTAATTAATTAAATTAATTTGCCAATTTCCCTCACCCACCTAAAAGCATTCCTAAAAACGCTCCTCGATGTCCCTTTATTCCCTCACATTCCCTTAATGAATGACGCCTTTCTTAAAGCTTAGTTGAGTTCAAATTTGGAAAGTTCTCTAGACTAGATTCCCTTCTATGTTCCACATTTCTTTTGTATTTAAGTTTCCCATTTTTGGTCTACGTTCTAAATTAGCAAGTTTTGCACATAGCAGTAATCAAATTTTTTGGATAAATTATTTCTCCTTTAATTTTTAAATTTGATTTTTCTTCCTCCCCCCTTTATTAATTGATTAATTAGTTCTATTCCTTATACCCCCAATTATACCTATGCTCTAATTTCAATTAAGCTTAGCAAAATTGTTTTTAAGGGAAATTATAATTAATAAACTTTACTCATACATAATTAATTTAAGGTTGACCAAGTCAAAATGAGATATTGTTTTCTAGGTACCTAGGTTCATTGGTTCACCAGTGTTAAAACCACGACTTTCCCTTCAATATGCACTACATGCTCCAAGGGTGCCACTCACCTTTATTTATGTTTCATTTATGTGATGTGCCCTTCAAGACGTATTGCGTTCTCCAAGGGTGGCACTCGCCTTTAGTCATGTTTCATTTATGTGATGTTCCCTTCAAGACGCACTACGTGCTCCAAGGGTGCCACTTGCCTTTTGACTGATTTTGGTAGTTGTCCAACCCCTGGAGTCAATACTCCGTCGGGTGACCTTGTGGAAGACTATGGGCCTCTAAGAAATAAAGACCCTCCCTTATTGTGTGTCCCTTAGAATATTCATGAGCGACTATCTCAGTCTTCCCTCATGACATCGTGGATCTCTCAAACTAAGTAATTGTTAACCTATAGTACGAGTTAGTTCGAGTCACAGTGGGAGTGCTAGTAGGTTGTGGAAGGGATTTTTCCACACCTCTCCCTCAATATCTCTGGTTGTCATGCATGGCCCCTTTAATCCAAATGTGAGCCTGATTAGCAAGAAATCGTCATCCATCAACGAACATGTTAGCGATCCATAAACAACATCATAATATACCCAGTCATTTGACACATATGAAATGACAAAAACACTCAAACCATATACAGTTCACTCCCTGACTCGATCTGGAGTCCAAGGAGGTCTATCGATGCCATCAGCATCATCTATCTATCAAGATTCCTACACACTCAGGAGAAACCAGTCAATAGCACCTCTCTATACATGATAACATAACATTACATCATAATCCACAGTCTCAAAATTAGAATCCATAAGCTAAGCAATCAGTCATATAATGAACTGGATCACTTGCTCACAATTGTCCTCAAAGAATAAGTCACATCGGGTGCACACAAGAGTGGGGTGTTATAATGAACATGATGCGATTGAAAAGTTGTTGATCACCTTCCACATATGTACTGCATTCTCCATAAGTACTCCTTAGTATTTATAACCATGTATCATAGTTCTTACAACACTAATACCTATAAGGAGGAGAACTCTAGAGCACTACAAGCACTAGCAGAAAGTTTCAAAATTACTTCTTTATGGGTTAATGAATTTGATACCCTAGCTAGAGGTGGAGACCATGGAGGATGTGAGGCTTATGTGATGAGGTGGGACATGTTTCTTAAGATTGTCCTCACTTAATGAAGTTGAGGTGTAACCATTGATGGATAGTTGGGCACCTAATAGAAAATTTCCCCAACTTATTGCAAAAATGGGAGGCTCGAGATAGACAAAGTAATGAAACTCTGATCAATTTGAATCTTAGGAGGGATGAAGCCTCACGAATCAATGTAGTTACAAAGGGAGTAACATGAACCAATGGTGATACTAGTAATAATGGCTAGAACCAGATCAAGTAAGCTATCACTGTCATAGTTGGGTTTGATGCAATGAACCAAAAATAATACAATAAGGAGGCCTTAGAGGTAATGAGAAATTCCACAACAATAGCCATAAATAGCAACTAACCTGAATTAGAATCTAGTGGACAATCCTAGAGCTAATAGAGAATAAAAGGAGTTGTAACCAATGCAAGACATGAGAAAATCAGAAAGAGATATTTTTTTCCCTCGAAATCAACAAGATAAATCATATTTAGGAGTTTAACTAAAATATTGGAAGGTGAAAATATTATCTATGGGGTGCATAATGTTTTTGAACATATGATCATAGAACTAGATGAAGAAAAAATCATCAAAGTTATTTTACTTGAGTGTAATGCACCAAGGTTTAGACATAATAGGAAATTAAGATAGAGCAAAGAATTTAGGATGGAAGTGGAGATTGAAGAATATGAAGTATGGGATGTTATATTAGATCTTGGGCTTGAAATCAATATTTTTGAAAATAGAAATCTTGGAAATTAATGGGGAGGCCTAAGATGGTATTTCCCCCCATACAACTCAAACTCGTGAATTAGTGCAAGATTTATCATGTTGGTTGATTAGAGGGTGTTGAAGTTAGCTTTGCAAGAGTTAAAAATTTTGTGGATTTTGAAGTAACTCAAGTCATTGATGAAAGGACCCCTACCCAACCTTTTTGGGAATCGAATGCACAAATGACATGACATGATTATTGCCCTGTTCATTTTGGGGGTTGTGAAAGACTGGATGGAAAACATTGCATGATAAAAGATCATAACTATCAATGAAAAGGATGCACAAGAGGAGTAAAGGGATGCATAGTAGGTCGGCTACAAATAGATAATATTTGTGGAGTCTAATTAATTAGATGACATGGATACTGGATTGATACAATCATCCTTATCATATTTTTTAACAAAACTCGACTTGGCCAACTTTAGCTAGCTATGGACTTATAAAATATCTTCAAAGATAAAAGGAAAGAGTTACACACATGCACGCTCTCACATAGACAATCTTTTGTTGATTATTTAGTTTTCAATTGTTCTTGTTGTTACTAGTTGAAGATTGATTCATGTTGAGTATAGAATGTTATGACACTTGTTGCACAACTCTATTGTAATATGTGTCTATGATAACCTATGAGAACCTTGGTGTCGATCAAATGCCAACAATGATCATCAAATTCAAGAAAGGATGGGATGCACAACAGCCCTATGGCTGTTGTGCATGCCAAATTGGATTGCACAACAGCCCAAATTGGCATGCACATCAGCCAATTTGGCATGCACAAAATCCATTGTGGTTGTTGTGCATGCAAAATTGGCATGCTTGTGCATGCCAAATTAGCATGCACAACAGCCCTGTGGTTGTTGTGCATGCCAATTTGGCATTCACAACAACCTTGTGGTTGGTGTGCATGTCGTTTCTCAAATTTTTATGAAGTGACCAACATCAAGTAAAGTGTCCCTGGAATTGACAACATACAGAGTATCAAGAAAATTGGTCCATTGTAAAGTGTTGGGGTTCCATATCCCAAGAATATGTCATGCAACCATTATGGAACAATAGAAGAATTGTTCATCAACATCTAGTTCTTAATAAATGTTTGTGTATGTGATTACAACCTCAATGCTTCCATATTGAACAATAATGTTTTATGGATTGCAAATTGAAGTATTTCTCCCTGGTGAAAGTCTCAATTGATGAATGTATGTCACCCAATATTTCCAATTGAGCATGTTTGGCAAGTCAAGGCAAGGAAATGCATGTTAAGGCAAGGCATGGAAAGGCATGGTATTTCAAGGCAAGGCATGGCAAGGCTAGGCATGGGATGTCAAGGAAAGGAAATTCAAGGAAAGGAATGTCAAGGCAAGGCATGGCATGTCAAGGAAAGACATGGCAAGGAAAGGGAATGAATGGAAAGGCAAGGCATTGCAAGGAAAACAGTGGTTTTTGCGCATGCCAATTTGGCATGAACATCATCCTGGCATGCACATCATCCAATAGGGTTGTTGTGCATGCCAAATCAGCATGCACAGCAGCCATAGGTTTGTTGTGCATGCCAAATTCGCATGCACAACAGTCACAGTGGTTGTTGTGCATGCCAATTTGGCATGCACATCAGCCATTGTGGTTGGTTTGCATGCCAATTTTTGCATTTAATAATAATTTAAGAATTTGGATAAGTCTATCAAGAGCCAAGGTTTTCATTTTGAATATAACTCATCAAGGGACACATGTGCATCTACTCGAGTTGTTATTCAAGGGAGAGTGTGATGTAATATAACACTAGTTCTAGCAACGATGATAAGTTAGTGTAATTGTAGACCACCTTGAGAGGGAGATCACTTTAGTGGAAAATGAGCTTTGTCCAAGTTCTGACAGGGAATTCAACAAAACAATTGTTAGATTACACAATGGATTCATCATAGAGTTCTAAAATCTAGTTAGAGAATCACGTGATTGTGTTGAACTAAAGGATATTAAGAAAATTTTGGGGAGGAAGTGCTTGGATTTATGACCAATGATTTGACAACCTTGTGGGAAAGTTATCTCACCCATTTCATTCATCAACACAAGGAATGGTTCATCAAAGGGATGATAACCATTACTAAGATTCCATTGATGTAGTAGGTAATTAACACTCCTATAGAAGTATTAGCACAAGTAATGAAGACAAAAGTAGGAAACAAGTATCCTTCTTGCACTGAAGGAACTACCCTAGCTGGCTCATCAACTTCCATGGTTACAAATACCAACGTAAACTTTGAAATTATGTTGTGAAAAACATATATTTCAACATTGGCTAAATAGATCCAAGAATTATCTAAGAGCAGGAATACAAGAGAGCAAGTTTGGTGTATAGTATGAAGAACTAAAGACCATGTTTTGAACAACTATCCTTCATTAAAGACTGGAGTAGGATATCCCAACCCACTCCCACCACCGATGAGATTTCTAGTTAATACTACTAATGAACACTATGTGATTGAAAAGTTGTTCATCACCTATCACATATGTATTGAATTATCCATAAGTACTCCTTAGTACTTATAACCATGTATCATAGTTCTTACAACACTAATACCTATAAGGAGGAGAACTCTAAAGCACTGCAAGCACTTGCAGAAAGTTTCAAAATTACTTATTTATGGGTTAATGAATTCGATACCCTAGCTAGAGGTGGAGACCATGGAGGAAGGGCTTATGTGATGAGGTGGTACATGTCTCTTAAGATTGTCCTCACTTAAGTAAGTTGAGGTGTAACCATTGATGGATAGTTGGGCACCTAATAGAAAATGGCCCCAACTTATTGAAAAATTGGGAGGCTCGAGATAGACAAAGTAATGAAAATCTGATTAATTTGAATCTTAGAAGGGATGAAGCCTCACGAATCAATGTAGTTACAAAGGGAGGAACATAAACCAATGGAGATACTAGTAATAATGGATAGAACCAGATCAAGTAAGCTATCATTTTCATAGTTGGGTTTGATGCAGTGAACCAAAAATAATACAATGAGGCCTTAGACGTAATGAGCAATGCCACAACAATAGCCATAAATAATGCAACTAACCCGAATTAGAATCTAGTGGACAATCCTCGATCTATTAGAGAAGAAAAGGAGTTGTGACTAATGCAAGACATGAGAAATTCAGCAGGAGCAATTATTTTTCCTCGAAATCAATACAAGCAATCATATCTAGGAGTTTAACTAGAATATTGGAAGGTGAAAATATTAACTACGGGGTGCATAATGTTTTTGAACATATGATCATAGAACCAGATGAAGAAAAAATCATCAATGTTATGTTAATTGAGTGTAATTTACCAAGGGTTAGACATAATAAAAAATTAAGATAGAGAAAAGAATTTAGGATGGATGTGGAGATCGTAGAATATGAAGTATGGGATGTTATATTAAATCTTGGGCTTGAAATCAATATTTTCGAAAATAGAAATCTTGGAAATTGATGGGGAGTCCTAAGATGGTATTTCCCCCCATAAAACTCAAACTTGTGAATTAGTGCAAGATTTATCTCGTTGGTTGATTAGAGGGTGTTGAAGTTAGCTTTGCAGGAGTTAAAACATTTTTGGATTTTGAAGTAATTAAATTCATTGATGAAAGGACCCCTACCCAACCTTGTTGGGAATAAAATAAGCACATGACATGACATGATTATTGCCCCATTCATTTTGGGGGTTGTGAAAGACTGGATGGAAAACATTGTATGATAAAGGAGAATAACTATCAATGAATAAGATGCACAAGAGGAGTAAAGGGATGCATAGTAGGTCGGCTACGAATAGCTCAGAGTTGTGGAGTCTAATTAATGAGATGACATGGACATTGGATTGATACAGTCATCCTTATCCTATTTTTTAACAAAACTCGACATGGCGAACTTTAGCTAGCTATGGACTTATAAAATATCTTCAAAGCTAAAAGGAAAGAGTTACATGCATGCACGCTCTCACATAGACAATATTTTGTTGATTACTTAGTTGTCAATTGTTCTTGTTGTTACTAGTTGGAGATTGATTCATGTTGAGTAAAGAATGATATGACACTTGTTGCACAACTCTATTTTAATATGTGGCTTTGAGAACCTATGAGAACCTCGGTTTCGATCAGATGGCAACAATGATCATCAAATTAAAGAAAGGATGGCATGCACATCATCCCTATGGTTGTTGTGCATGTCAAATTGGCTTGCACAACAACCCAAATTGGCATGCACAACAGCCACTGTGGCTTCTGTGCATGCCAACTTGGAATGCATAGCAGCCAATTTGGCATTCACAACAGCCACTATGGTTGTTGTGCATGCCAAATTGGCATGCACAATAGCATTGTGTTTTATGTGCATGCCAATTTGGAATAGCAACCAATTTGGCATGCACAACATCCTTGTGGCTATTGTGCATGTTGTTGCTCAAACTTTTATGAAGTGACCAACGTCAAGTAAAGTGTCCCTAGAATTGACAACATATAGAGTATCAAGCACATTGGTCAATTGTAAAGTGGTGGGGTTCCATATTTCAAGAAGATGGCATGCAACCATTCTGGAACAATACAAGCATTGTTCATCAACATCTAGTTCTTCACAAATGTTTGTGTATGTGATTACAACCTCAATGCTTCCATATTGAACAATAATGTTTTATGGATTGCAAACTGGAGAATTTGGCCCTGGTGCAAGTCTCAATTGATGAATGTATGTCACCCAATATTTCCAATTGAGCATGTTTGGCATGTCAAGGCAAGGAAAGACATGTTAAGGCAAGGCATGCCATGTCAAGGCAAGGCGTGGAAAGGATAGGCATGGCATGTCAATTCAAGGCAAGGCAAGGCAAGGAATTTCAAGCCAAGGCATGGCATGTCAAGGAAAGACATGGGAAAGCAAGGGAATGCATGGCAAGGCAAGGAATTGCAAGGAAATTCATGGTAAGGCATGACAACGCATGGCATGTCAAGGCAAGGTAAGACATGTCAAGGCAAGGCATGTCTTGTCAAGTCAAGGCAAGACATGTCAAGTCAAGGCATGGCTTGTCAAGGCAAGGCATGGCTTGTCAAAGCAAGGCATGGCTTGTCAAAGCAAGGCATGGCTAGGCTAGGCATGGCATGTCAAGGCAAGGCATCGAATGTCAAGGAAAGGCATGTCAATGCAAGGCATGGCATGTCAAGGAAAGGCATTTCAATGCAAGGCAAGTTATGTCAAGGAAAGACATGTTAATTCAAGGCAAGGCATGTTAGGGAAAGGCACGGCAAGGAATGTCAAGTCAAGGCATGACATGTCAAGGCAAGGCATGGCTTGTCAAGGCAAGGCATGTTCAGGCTAGGCATGGCATGTCAAGGCAAGGCATATCAATGCAAAGCATGGAATGTCAAGGAAAGGCATGTCAATGCAAGGCATGGCATGTCAAGGAAAGGCATGTCAATGCAAGGTAAAGTATGTCAAGGAAAGACATGTTAATTAAAGGAAAGTCATGTCAGGGCAAGGAAAGGCAAGGCATGTCAAGGCAAGGGAATGCATGGAAAGGAAAGGAATTGCAAGGAAAGTCATGGTAAGGCATGACAACACATGGAAAAGAATGGAATGTCGAGGAAAGGTAAGACATGTCAAGGAAAGGAATGGCTTGTTAAGGCAAGGCATGGCTTGTCAAGGCAAGGCAAGGCAAGACATGTCAAGGAAAGGCATGGTTTGTCAAGTCAAGCCACGGCTAGGCTAGGCATGGCATGTCAAGGCAAGGCATGTCACTGAAAGGCATGAAATTTCAAGGAAAGGCATGTCAATGCAAGGCATGGCATGTCAAAACAATGCATGTCAATGCAAGGCAAGGTTTTTTAAAGAAAGACATGTTAATTCAAGGAAAGGCATGTCAAGGAAAGGCATGGAAAGGCAAGGCAAGGAAAGACAAGGAATTTCAAGGCAAGGAATGGCATGTCAAGGAAAGGCAAGGCTTTTCAAGGCAAGGCATGGCATGTCAAGGAAAGGCATGGATTTTCAAGGCAAGGCATGTCAAAGCAAGAAAAGGCATGGCTTTTCAAGGCAAGGCATGGAAAGGCAAGGCAAGGCATGGCTTGTCAAGGAAAGGCATGGAAAGGCAAGGCATGGCATGTCAAGGAAAGACAAGGCATGGCATGTCAAGGCAAGGAAAGGAAAGACATGTCAAGGCTAGGCATGGCATGTCAAGGAAAATCATGGCATGTCAAAGAAAGGCATGGAAAGGAAAGGAATGTCAAGGCAAGGCATGGCATGTCAAGGCAAGGCATGGCATTTCAAGGCAAGACAAGGCATGGCATGTCAATGCAAGGCAAGGAATGGCTTGTCAAGGCAAGGCATGGCAAGACTAGGCATGGCATGTCAAGGAAAGGAAAATAATGGCATGGAAAGGCATGGCATGTCAAGGCAAGGCATGTCAATGCAAGGCATGGCATGTTAAGGCAAGGGTAGGCATAACATTTTTTATGATATTTACTAACGTTTATTAGAATTGTTAAATGTTTTACATCATTGGAATGACATCTTAGTTGTAACTTATTTGATATTTGATTATCGTATGTGCACTTTGGTATGATGTAATATGATTATCGTTTCTTTTCATTTGTTGTAATATTAGATATATAACAGAGAAATTAATTATTGCATGAAATAAATAATAACTCTTCATTCTAAATGTTTGTTTTTGCAGAACAAGGATCTTCCAGAAGATCCAGATCATTCTCAACAAATAGATCTAGATCATGATGTTGGGTCTGATGATGAGATGGAAGATGATGCTCATGATGAGACAGATACATATGGCAGCGATGCCATTACCAATGCATATGACGATGATGACGATCATGATGATCATGATGGTGATGGTGATGATAATGTTGAGGCAATTGTTGGTAGCAGTGAGTGACATTCATGATCATATGGACTACATCATGGATCATTTTTTATATATTGTTATAATTCCTCTTTTCATGGTTACTATCATATGTATTATTTTCACGGCCTCCAGCACCATATTATTGAGTTGTGTCATTTTGACATGTTTCATGTTGACTTATATCATTTGGACATGACGTATCATATTGACTTGTATCATTTTGTCTTACATAATTTATCATTTGTATTTGTATCATTTGTACATGTTGTATCATTTTGACTTATGTCGATTGTTGGACATGTATCATTTTCAGATTATATTGATCTATTGTCATATATATTTGGATTTCAATTTTTTTAGTTATATATGATGATGATCTTATCAATATTGACTTGTCAATTTTTATAAACTAAAAGTGGTTCATGATTTTTGGATGCATATTTATTATGTATGATGGTTTTGATTTACTGCTCGTGATGGATGTTGTCAAATTCACTTAAATTATAGATATTTGACTCACTTTTTTTATTTATAGTTGATGATCGTGTTATAATAATTATCTTGTAATTTTATATATACCAGATGTTGTAGATTCTATTTTGATGGAGATTTAATAAGTATAATGATGTTTTTAATTTGTATAGATGTACGTTTCCCTAAAATATTCTTTATAAATTGTATCCTATAAAATATTTCAAATGCATTTATATGACTTATTGTATAATAATATAAGTTATTTAAGAGACATGATATATTTAACTAATTAAATTGAAATAAAAGATATTAAATTAATAAATGTAAGCAAAACAAGAAGCATTGTTGGAAGCAAGAAAGGAAGCAACAATGGAAGCCGGATTGGAAGCCACACTAGAAGAAAAACTAGAACCCAAACTAGAAGCAAAAAGGGAAGAAAAACTAGATGTAAAACTGGAAGCCAAACTAGAAGAAAAATTGGAAGCCATATCAGAAGCAAAACTGGAAGCCAAACCAGAAGCCAAAATGGAAGAAAAATTGGAAGGCATATCAAAAGAAAAATTGGAAGCAACACCTGGTGCTATTGTTGGTGCCAAACTGGAAGAAAAAATCGATGTCATATCAGAAGAAAAACTAGACGTAAAACAGGAAGCCAAAATAGATGCAAAAATGGAAGAAAAATTGGAAGGCATATCAAAAGAAAAATTGGAAGTAACACTAGGTTCTAAACCTGGAGCTACACCTGATGCTAAACCTAGCGTTATTCCTGGAGCAAAGCCTGGCACTAAACATGGTGCTAAACTTGGCATTATTTTTCTGGCGCTAATTCCAACGCTAAATCTGGTGCAATTATAAAAATTCCATATTGCGCCTCATTTTGCGCCAGAAAAGGTGTCTGATTCATGGAGTAAAATACACTAAATTTTGGTGTTATTTTAGGCGTTAATTGCCTATTCTGTTGTAGTGTATGAAGATGAAACAAATATTGAAAATGAATAATTTGATTAGCAAGACAACGAAGAACAATAACTAAAACACTTGTACAGAAATTCACTAATATAAACAACATCTTCGATTTCCACAAAAATCAAATAAACATTGCTCCTAGTGAGGACTATGTTCCACTAGGAATTTTACAGGACAAATACTCAGAGGATATTATCTTTCCCTTGCTATTTTATGGTGAGAAACAACTTGATGATATAACTAGGAAATTTTCATATCAAAAAATAGCCAAGTGGGAAGTATTGCACAAAGAAAATGACTTTGCATATCATACAACAAATATATTCTACAAAGCAGTAGGCATTATCATAAATCAAGTTCTTAGTATCATATGGATTAGAATAATAAAAGAACAATTGAAAGGAAGAAAGCTAAAAGCAAGAGATGTAAAGTCAAATCCAAACTTGGACTGCATTTTGAATCAGATATTAGGTACATGTATCTCAAGGCAATTCGTACATCACCAGAGTATCAATGACATACACACAAGAAAATATATGCAATGATACGACAACTAGGACCAAAAACCTTTTTTGTCTCTTTCAGCAATGCAGAAAACCATTGGGAACCATTGGTTAATGGACTAAAAGAAATAAAATATCGAACAAGAAATACATATGAACATGGAATAAAAAACAATGAAATTGATTTATTGATTAGTAACGACCATGCAACTTGTGCTCGCTAATATAGAAATAGGATATCTGCGATGAGAAATTTAATAACGCATGACATAAGTACTATGGAAATATCGAAGACTTATTCTTTGTTACTGAGTTTCAAAACAGAGGGAGCGAACATGATCATGTATTGCTATGGATAAAAGATGCACCAATTTATGGAAAAAATACAGATGCAGAACTCAAGATGTTTGTTGATAAATACTTGTCATGTGATTTGACAACAATTGGGGATGAGTTGAAGATTCTACAACATCATCGTCATACAAAAAGTTGTAGAAAAAGAAAAAGTGTGTGTCGTAGGTTCATTTTCCCACAACCCCCAATTAAGACAACAAGAGTACTAAAACCTCTACAATATGACAGTGACAAAACAAAGAAAAATGCAAAATTGCTATTTGAGACAATAAAATTTCTAAATATGATGGCACATATACATTTGATAGCTTCTTAGCTAGTTTATGTTTAACACATGATGAATACATCCATGTAATTCCATGTATCTTAAACCAAACAACTATCTTGTTACAAAGAAGGCCATCAGACATATGGAAGAATAGTTTTGCACAACATATTCCAAAAATATGAAATGCAAATACAGATTCTTAATTTATAGTTGACTCATATGCGACAACAGCATATTGTAGCTCCTACATGACAACATTTGACAAGACAATGACATCAACATTTAAATGCATACGAGAAGAACATGAGAAATCAAACATCGACATTATGAAAACAATTGGTAGACTTGGAAAGGCTTTAGTAAACATACAAAAAATGTATGCACAACAAGTTGTACACATTATCCTGCATCTACCACTAAATATTGGTTCAAGGAAGTGTTCATTTATAAACACGTCACCAATAGAACAATGATCATTTATCCTCAAGAAACAAGAATATTTTCAACTTGAGCCAGATGATTATGAAGACATAATGTGTTCTTTAGTTATCAAATATTACATATGTCATCTTGAATCTATCTATGGTATATGTTTAGATGAATTTGCATCAAATTATACAAAAAAGGGAAAGAAATGTTGAAATAGTGACAAGTCATATATTATAAGGTATTTGAAATACAACAAGCATAAAGATTTTGAGAATTATTGCCGAGAAAAAATGATGCTATAAGTTCCATATCGAGTGAGCGAGGAAATTTTTAAGAATATCTACTCAACATGGGAGGATGCTTACAATTCGCTAATAGAGAACATAAAACAAAATGAACGAAAATTTTACGCATGAAACAAACTTGACATGGGGTGACCCTGAAGATTCAAAAAATGCAGTTGAAAATAGAGAAAAACAACTTTTTAACTTAGACATTACCTATAACAAACAAGAACTTCCAAAGCATCTGTGTTCAAATGTCAATAGAAACTATGAGCAATATGATTTTGAAAACGATTTGCAACATTTCTAGAGCAAAAGAAATATAAGAATAGATGCCAATTGACTTTATCACATTGTAAAGCAACCACATATATTAGAGAATTTAGAATCATTAAATATTAGAAGACAATTAAACCAAGAAAAATATATATTCATGAAGGACATTTTGACAAAGAAAAAGAGTGAATCAAACAAACCATTCCACTTGTTTTTAACATGTGGCTTAGGAACTGGCAAAACATTCACCACCAAAGAACTATTCCAATCGTTGATATGTTTCTACAATGTAGAAATGGAATATGATCCACTACAACTGAAAGGAATCATAACTGCATATACAGGAAAGGTAGTTTTTAATGTGGGGGGTGTCATATTGCATTTTACATTGTATATGCCCTTTAACAAATCAAAATACCTTCCATTGAATAGTGAAAAATTGGATACACTAACAAAACACTTTGAGCAACTTTGTGTATTACTAATTGACGAAGCATCCTTGATAGGAGAAACATTATTATATGAAGTTGACAAATGTCTTTGACAAATAAAGTGTAAACCAACATCCTGATTTGGTGACATCAACTTAATATTTTTTAGAAATCTGTACCAAGAAAAACCCATAAGGGATTCAATGATCTTTGAAGAACCGATAATCAATAAGCAAAAAGTTTCATGTATATTTTGGCAAGATGAGGTCAAATGTTATCAATTGCAAAGCACAATGCGTAAAAAAGACATAGATTTCATTAGAGTCTTGAACAAAATGAGACTCAATGAATAGTCATACCAGGGCATTGAATACATTAATGCTCATTACCATAAAATGCCACCCTTGGATCCATTATTTCCATATATTTTTTTAGAAACAAAGATGTGAAGAAAAATAATGACCAAATGTTCTCAGTAGTCAATGAAGAATTAGTAATCCTTGATGCTATTGATGAACATGAAATCTATCAAGACACAATGGTAACTTATGATCAAGCAATATCATTACCAACAAGAATACTACTCAAAAGGAAATATGTTGGTTGAACTATATGCAGGGAATTATAAAATAGAAGACGGATTAGTCAATGGTGTTGATGGATATTCAAAGAATGCACAAAACAAGACAAAGATGTTGATGTTGTTTGGATAGAATTTGCAAATACAACAATTGGGAAATAGTAGAAAAAACATATTATGAACTATATCAACAAGGCATTCAAGCAGCATGGACACCAATACTACGAATTGCAAAACCAACTGCATCTCCTAAAAACAAATTGCATGTAACTATTCGAAAGCAATTTCCAATAAAATTAGCATGTGCTAGAAAAATACATAGAACCCAAGGGCTTACTCTAAACAAACTTGCATTTGATGCAACTAGAGTGACAAGGCATGGACTTATGTATGCAATATTGACAAGAGTAAAAACAATGGATTCATTGTACCTATTGAACCCATTATATCAAAATAACTTTTATGTAGCAAACAAAGTGTTAGGTGAAATGAATTGTCTAGTAACAAATTCATCATGGATAGTAGAAGAGATTGAGAGACCAATTTTTTCTACAAATAGCTTTTCAATCTCTACATTAAACACACGTAGCCTGCAGAAGCATCTTGCAGATGTAGTCCAAGATAAAGATTTGATAGAAAATATGGTTATCTTCTTTCAAGAAACCCATTTAGACTACGTACCAATCGTTAATGAATCAAGCAAATTCAATATCAATATAGAAAATGTTGTGCATGGAATCCTCATTTGCATAGAAAAGACTATAGAGATAAAAACAATAAAAAACTACTCGAACGATAAAGTTGAGTTGATCACAATGAATATACATGCTCAAAAATCAATTTGCATATTCAATATCTATGTTGTGCCTTTTGCATCTATCTCAACAATAATTGACACAATTTCAATAGAAAAAATTAAAATGGTGCAAAGTGTTTATGTGTTTATAGTGATTGGTGATTTCAACATTGACATTTGTGCAAGCAATCAAAGGAGAAAATTGTTGTAACAACATATGCAATCATTATAAATGAAAGAAGTATTTTTGTTGATATTATGATAGCTACGGAAGGTATTAACCTCCACATGTAACCTCTGACAAGACTAGAATATTCCGAGAAGCAAGAGAAACCCTAAAACGTTGGATAATAACCCTAAGAGACAAGTCGTCTCAAGAGAATATTTAATATTGATTTATTAGCCTCCAGAAAGAGAAGTCGGCCTAGTCAAGTGAGATAGACTAGTATAAATAGAGGGTGCTAGAGCTCATTTGTCATACACACTCTCACAACTGCATAAGACCAGTGTTGCGCAAGTTTGGAGAGGCATTGCAATTGCTGCAACTGGCATTTTGGTTTTGGCTTGGAATTTCTCTTGGTTATGGTTTGGACTTTCTGCTTGGTCTTTGTTTATTCTTGCTTAGTGTGCTAGCCTTGGAGAAAGGTGTGCTACCTTGGTTGGCTATTGGATTGCTTCCAAAATTATTCTATCTGTCAAGGTTAAGGTGCTTGGGGGTGGCCTTTGTGCCTATGGTTGCGTGACAATATTGTTATATTGTCTATGGTGAAACGAGCACACCTATTTTTCTAACAATTTCAACATTGAAATTTGTGCAAGCAATCAAAGGAGAAAATTGTTGTAACAACATATGCAATCACTAGAAATGAAAGTAACACATAGGTTTTTATGAAAGGGAAATCATGTTATTGACCACAATTGGACAAACTTGCAAATTGAACAATGTCATGTTTATGTATCAAAAGCATATTGGATTGACCATGACATAGTATTTTCTTTACTACAGTTTGAGTGAGATTCAGATCATAATAGCACCCTTTTTGAAAATTATAATGAAGCAATGTAACTCTATCTATATCATAATCTCATTCAACAACAAAGAAAAAAAAAATTATGTTCATTGTAAATAAAATAAGGCTCTTAGAATCACAAGTCACATTTATAGTCTCAAGCAATTGTTCTTTGCTACAAAAAAAAGCGTATGTTCTTTGATATAAAAAAAAAAAAAAAGCAAAGATGCTTATTGCATTCTTCTATATTGTCATATACACATTTATATCAATAACAAAGTACCATAACATCATTGCAAAGATAATTCAATTTTTTTATTAAAGGTAAGCTTTGTTTCTTTGTTTTTTGGTGAATTGAAGCTATATCTCTTATATTCTTCCTTTTATAATTAGCAAATTCAACATTTTTTCTATAAAATGTCAATGAAATATATGGAGTTTATATTGCAGGCTTGGTTAAGCTACAAACAATCCTTCAAGTGAACTTGGCCATTGAATAAAAGAATGGAAAAAATGCACACCTACAGGTACGTAGACTTGTACCCATGCTAGATGCTACTATGAATTCCTATGGTATAATGGTTGAAGCTATGGAATTTTTGCATTTTCACTTTAGTATTATTCCTACTTAACCTACAATTATGCTATGGCCTCCTAGTCAAGTCATGGTCTATATGTTTTGTTGTGTTATGTTGGCACTTAGAGACATAATCCACATTACACACAGACTAATATACAAACTTAGCCCCTCCCGATACATGACAAAATATTAGGAGGCAGAGAAGGGAAGAAAGTACCAATATCATTGAGGATAGAAATAAGTAACATATTGCAACATGAATGATGTAGTTAAAACTAGGTAACCATCAAAAAGATGACCTAGCCACTACAAACATAAACTAGAATTGCTATGGTCCACTCTCTACCTAAAACAAATTGACAAATGTGAGTTCCTAAAATGTGGCTCTATCTTATGAAGCATATTGTAGTTATGATCACATCCAATTACAATACTAGTATCTTCCATGGGAATAAATATAGATCCTAACACTAGTTATACTAGGATGACCTATCATGTGATCATTGATTAGTCATAAAGTTATTGTTATAGAATATTTTTTGCACTGCTTCCATGCTAATGATTTCTTCAAAATCTATCATTGTTACTGAATATCTATCAACCAAAGTTTTAAATTCCCTCCTTAAAAAGCCTTTTTGAAGCACATCAAAATAGAGAACTCAAGTTAGTCCATTGTATAAGAACTTAGTGAAACCAAACAATCAAATTTAGTATCAAATGAACTTGATATTCTCCCCCGCCCCCCCCCCAACTATTGATATTATGGTAGTTGCAGGAGGTATTTACCTCCACATGTAACCCTAACGAGAATAGAATATTTTGGGAAGCAAGAAGAAACCCTAAAGCATTAAACCTAACCCTAGAAGACAAGTCGGCTCAAGGAAATAATTAATATTAAGTATTTAGCATCCATAATGAGAAGTCAGTCGAGACAGCTCAGGAAAATAGTATAAATACAAGTAGCCAGACCTCATTTTGTACACACGGCCTAGAATTTCAGCTGGGAAGAAGTGTGCACTGTATTTTGGGGAGCAACTACAGCCGACAGTTGCTGCAATCTGTATTCCTGGTTTATGCTCAGACTTTCTATTGGTTATGGTTGGATTTTTTTATCAGTCTTGGTTATCTTTATGCATTAGTCATGGTTGGCTATTGGTTTTCTTTCGTAATCATTCTTTGGGTGGCTTCATCCTATGGTTGGGTGAAAATATTGTTATATTGTCTGTGGTTAAATGAGCACATCCATTTCTTTCTAACATGTTATGGGCCCACACTATCTTTGGACAGTCTAACCGTTGGAAGATAGATTGGGAGGATTTGCTCAGTTACAAGTGCAGTTGCAGCCAGTTTTTGCTGCAGCAATGAAACCTGAACCCTATTGTTGAGGCACCTTAAGTGAAGAGATTGACCTAATTTCTGGATAGCCTAGTGCACCCTAGCCTAGCGCACCTCCTGGTACTCTCAACAAGCTAAGACGTCAAGTTTCAGTTTTTGGTCAAAATCAAGGGTTGACCAAGTCAAAGAAAATATGACTTACTCTATGAAGTCAAAAAACAAGTTAGAAGGGGTTTATAACTTCATAGCATGGAAGACAAGGATTGACCTCATCCTTTCCAAGAATAAAGTGTTGGATATCATGAAAGGAAATATCGTGGAACCACAGTTCGAAGAAAGAAAAGAGAAGGAACCTCAGAACGTTGCAGTTATGGAGAAGTTCAAAGATAGTGACATCAATGCCATGAGTATCATAGTGAACTCTATAAAATACCACTTGATACCCTACATCTCTCATCTTGACTCATCTAATAAGATGTATGATTCCCTAACTAACCTCTTCTCAGTAAGAAACATTAGACAAGTAATGAGTTTGAAGAATGAGCTCTATGACATGAAAATGAATGATGATGACAACATAACATCATACCTTGTGAGAATCTCTCAGTTAAGATATCAACTACAAGCTATTGAAGAAATCATTTCAAAGAAGGAACTGGTAAATATAGTACTCAATGGTATTCCCAAGACATGGGATGCATTTGCCGCGAGAATGAACACAAGAAAGGAGTATCCCACATTTGAATAACTTTGGACTTGCTATGCATAAGAAGAATCAAGGATTAGTGCAAAAAAGAAACCCCAAAAGAAATACGATGATCAAGATTTCACAGCAAGGAATAAAACGAAGTTTGGCCCAAGGAAGAAACCAAAACAAGAGAAAGATATGTCAAAAATATAATACTTCAACTGTCGAAAATATGGTCACTATAAGAATCATGGTCCTGAGTTAAAGAAAAGGAAGGAAACACACGAAGCATCAATTTCTGAAGAAAGGTAACCCTCAAAGAAGGCCAAGCAAGACAAAACAAACTTCTTCTTCTAAGACTAGGAAACAATAGTCTTCATAGTTCTTGTACATACCATGTTTACATAGTTTCTGTACATATCTTGCATATCTATTTATTAGAAGATAAGATGTTCAAAGAGAAACAATACCTATGGAAGAATAACAAGATAATGATTGCTATCACGATGACTACAAGTCAAGCAATACACATGAATAGATGAAGTACATCGACAACCCTTGCTAACAATTCATGTGGAAGCTATTAACATAAGTAACAACTGCAAGATAAGCTGAAATCAGAATCAAACTTGAAGAAACATGGAAGAAGTAAAAACAAAAAGAAGTCAGCAATCAAAAGGAAATTAGAAAAAGACTTGTGACACTTTGCAAAAGGCAATAAGGATGCAGACAGAAGCATGGACTCTCCTAGATGGAGGGAGCCAATTATATAATTCCAAAATAAGAGCATGCATTCATGCATGAAGCAAAGATTAGGAGGGAGTTAATCCTAAATAATATTATCCATTGAGGATTATGAAGTATCTATCAATGTTCCCATTGATGGTAGCAACCATGAAAAGAAACACGTGTTCAGTTTGACTTTAGAATAATTCTTCCTCGAAAACAAGCCTTAAAGTATCCCTAGTTGTCCATCCACATACATGATCCTATGATAAAAGGAAGAAGTCAGAATCTTCAGGGCATGCAATCTATAGAAAAATCCATGGACCCAAGTGTTATCACCATAATTTCATCTACAAATGGTTAGAGGAATCCAACATCGTCAAAACACTCATTAGTTCACTCATGGACCAAAAATGCATTTCCAAAAGGTCCAAAACTATACAACCAGTTATAAAATCATAATGCACTAAGACTACATAGGGAGCGCGCACACATGCACCATCCAGAAACGCAAGAAAAGCGCACATGTGCACGATGCGCGACTGTGGATGCAAAAAACCGTGCACCCCTCAGAACGGTGCATTTATGATATTGGTCGGCCTTCCACCCACTTTTGGTTCAGCCTCCAAGTCGATTTGACACCCAAATCTCGGCTGAATCCGACTGGGGAGCTAGTCAAAGACCTAAGGGTGCCCTAAAGGGCCCCTTGTTCACACTAAGAACTGGTTGCATAATGCCTCAAAGCTATGCTATAAAAGGAGGCCATGGGTGCACTATATTTTCAAGGAATTCATTTGTATTGTTATGTTGTTGATATTCTCTTGGAGGATCCTCTTTCCTCATCAAGAACATGCAAGCACCATTTCATTTGGCCATTCACATCACCTCTTGAGCGAATGTGCTTTGGATTCTCTTCACCATTTCATTCTAGTTTGTTACTTGTAAGAAGAGTTCAATCTTTGGGGGTCCAAGATCCCTTCCTTGGAGGAAGAGGGGACCCATATATCTCCCTTTCTCTATGGTGTTTTCTTTCCACTAATACAATCATTTCCATTGGTGGCATGAATGTTGTTTATTTCTTCTTCTAATGTTCTTATGCACTCTAGTTTAGTTTTTTTTATTGTTCTTATTTTAGTCTTTTGTTTATATCATATGCTTTATACTTATAACTCTTTCTTTCACTGTTGTCTTGCCTAGCTAACCCAATTGGGCTTGTAAGCATCTTTATTTTTCTCATTTAGGTGACAAAAGAGGTGCAACAGATTGGCGACTCCATTGGGGAAAGGTATCAATTTCCTCCCCCATTTGGGTTATTTTAGCTCTTCCTTTTGTTTATTTAACTTGCAGAAACCATAATCGGCCCAAGCCAACCTGCAGAAAGCCAAATTCAAAGTTGAGTTGAGAGAATTTCATCCGAAATTTTCCTCACAGTCGTGTAACAGAAGTGTGCGAGCTTTTTAACCCACAGGCACGTCTTCAGCGCACGTGCGCTCAACCCACTATTTTGCTCAGCACATTTTGCACATATACGCCAAAGTGTCATCTTTTATTCGCGGATTAGTGCCACATACGCCTCTGTCTACTCTGTGACCCACGCCTCTGCTCAGAAATTCACACATTGTACAATTTTTTGTGATTTTTTGAGGGCCCATAGCCTTCTTAAGCTTGATTCTATGCAAATTGTGATATGCACCACACTTAGATACCCTCTCCATATGAAGGGATTAGTCAAAACATAGGCACTTAGGGGGTTAAAATCATTATTTTTCCTCTTTTTGCTTTCATTTTTGCACATGGATGGCTTGCTTTGATTAAAAGTTTAAGTTGGAATCATTCTATATCACATATAAAACTTCCATTGGGACCAGAAATTGGATATCAATCGTTGAGTATGCTCTTCTCTCGCACCCCAAAGCGATCTTGAGAATCAGAAAGAGATTGAGGGAAAATTTCATCTCCATTCAAAAAGACAAAATCTTTAGGAGAGGACAACAGCGCCCTCGGGACTCCTCTTAGTTCATTTTTTCAAACACATCTTAAGATTGTAAGGGCCCATACATGTCTACATGCTACAAATACAGGATAGTGATTGAAGTTTAATTTTTTAGATTAAATCACTAGGGAAGTTTAAAGGTTTTGTAATGGGCCCATACATGCCCACATGTCCACAATCTATGATAGTTTTTTAAGCTTTCTTAGATTAAATCACACTAGGGAGTTAAAAGATTAGTAAGGAGCCACATGTCCACATGCTATTTTCTTAAGGACTTTAAAATTCCGCAAGGTTGTACCAATGGAATTTAGTTAATTAGCTAATCAAGACTTGTAAGGACCACACGAAGTCCACATGAAGCAAGGTGACACTTAATTTATTAAAAAAAAATCGGCACACTTTCACTTGTTCACACACAAAGTTCACCAATCACTCACATAGTTTTGTCTAGAAATCGTGGAGATTGAAGTAAGTATCCTCCAACGGGATTTCGAAATGCCCCACCCTTGTTTTTCTTGTCAAAGCTATCCACTCCCACATAATTTCAATGATATTGGTTCACATGATCCAGGTGGATATCGATGGCCACTCGCCTTTTCCAAATGGCTCAAAACAGTTTTCTGGCCATTTTGGCAATTTACTATTTTTAGCAGGTTTTAACTTTTGGGGCCATTTTGAGGGTCCAAATGAAGTTTTTTCGAGATCAATGATATCCAAAGGAATAATTGAGCCCCTAAAATTAATCTCCTCGTCAATACCTTTCCAACGAGCTATCACACACCTAAAACGAAGATCACATGCAAAAGTTACGACCCCGGGAAGTTGGTGTACTCACTTACCCAAACGGGGACCACATGACTTTTGGCGCTTCATATCCTAGGGTTAGGTTTTTGGATGTCTAGGGCTTTTGGAATTCCCGTTTATTGTAAAAAGTACTTCAGAGCCTCATTGTAATCATCTTCTTGCGAATGCGAGTAGCCGTCACATCTCTTCTCAGAGATAAGCTGCCACCATTCTAGAGAGTCTTTCACTCTGTATTTTTACAGTCTCTGTACATTCTTTCATTAATAGAAATCATGTATTACTGTATATCTATGTTTATGGTTGTATCTTTGATACATTTCTGTTATATTACTGGATATACGCGATATCTCTGTGCATTTCTTTATTATATCTCCGCTCTCATTTTGTGCCGAAAATAAACTGGATCAGTGATATCAGAGCAGGCAGCTCTTGATCATTTTTCAGTGCATGTCCCTGACGAGGTCGGAGTATAGCAAGTTGGGTCTCGAGCTTGTCTCTCTCAAGGAAAATCGCTCTCGCACACCCAAGAAACCCTCAATGGCAGAAGAAAATAAAAACAATGGAGAAGACGATCCTATCAGTCTGTTGCTTGAGCAAGCTCTCACGCAACAGAGGGACGAAATGATGGAGAATTTTTCCCACATCCTTCAATGCCTGTCGATAGCATCTGGAGCATCTTAATCAAGCGACCACTTTGGAGGCACCTCGCTTTTCAAGGTACAGGTTAATTTTGATATTCCCGTATTTGAAGGTCAAATAGATAAATGGTTGAATCTACTAGAAGGTTATTTCTCTGTTCATTATTTTTCAGACAAGGAAAAGATCACCTTCGCACTCCTTAAGGCTCTCCCCCATGTCAAACATTGGTGGGAAACTTACTGGGAGCATAGTTTCACAGAGGATTCTGGAATATATGGGGTCGAGCCCACTTGGGAATTTTTTGTGGATGCGGTAAAGGAACAGTACTACCCTATTGGCAACTATGAGGACCAGTACATGAGATGGACCACACTATGGCAAGAGAAGGGTCAATCAGTTACAGAGTTCACCAATAGCTTCCATACCTTGCGCACCAAGCTAGGTATCAAAGACTCTGAACGACATTTGGTTCTGAAATATCGTGGGGCTCTACACAGATACATCCAAACTGAAATGGATTTTCTGGACATATCATCACTCGGTGTTGCCTATCGATATGTTGTTAAAATTGAGCAAAAATTTAAGCACCAGAACAAACGGGAGTTCGGGTCTGCAAATCCACAACAACCAAAGTATGACAAAGACAACCCTAACAAACAGCCTCCCGAAAATCAGTCCAAGCCACAGGAAAAGAAGGGTCACGAGAAGACAAACCCTAAACCGGATCATCACACCCCCAATCTCTCAAACAACCACATCTAAAAAAATTCTAAAAACCCACTAAGTTTTCCTCCACAGGAGGTGCCAAAAGAAATTTTTTAGTCTAGGTAGGATCTCAGGGATAGGCATCCAAATAACTCCTCGTTATCTGGTTCTCACATCTTCAAACAATAGAAGTTGTCAAATAGGGAGCTTTCAAATCCTCCAAGTCAAGTGTTCCTGACACCATAAGGCAGAGATATACCCATGAAGGGTTGAAGGTAGAGGTCTAATTGTTCTGTGTGTCCCCCCTTGAGGCACCCACCTCTTGGACGGGATCCATCCCGTGACTCATTTCTTAGGCTGAAAATCTAAATGTCGCACTTTGACCGAGATACCTAGCGATCGAATTTTAGGAAATCTACTCAGGTGGAAATTGTGGGCTGCAATTGCACCTTGATCGGATTTTGTGTGGCTATTGGGAAATATCACCAACCCTTTCGGGATATACACCCTTTACCCCTCATTATAACTAATTACTTCATCCTTCACTAGTTCATCTTCCGGTGGCTTCAGACCCCACTGTTGAGTGCTATTGGAAGGTCTAGTGTTATTTGAGAGGAAGAACGTTACGTCTTTTAGAACACGAGAATTTTTTTGTTCTCCCACGCGGACAAAAACCACCTACCCACATATATGCTTCTGTATCAATTGATTTATGTATGATGCTCTTGTGATTACATGCGATTGAGAATTATATTGTGAAGGTCCCAAAAAATTATAAAGGCTCTTGTTCATTTATTTTCTCTCATCACCATCTGCACACATCCACTTTTCTAGTCAAACATCATAGGAGAACCATAGAATCCCTATCATTCCAGATGCTTGTTAAATCTCCCTCCCATTCTAGGGGGAGTTCCTAGTCTTGCCAACTCATCGAATCCACCTTCTCATACTCCTGTGAGTGCCACTATCTTGCGATCAGCTTTGCTTGGGTCCACTTCCCAAGACCAACCATCCAGACACTCCCCTTTTCACGGAAGTGGTGGACAAACTTCTTCTCAAAGAGGAAGTACAACCCCACCTAACCCCCCTCAAGGGTCAGGTACACAAAAAACTCACATCATGGCTAGAACTAATCCTCCACCACTACCCCAGATGCCATACTTGGCCTCCCTCAACATACCAAATCTAACTAAGCTAACCAATGATCCTATATTGCACGACCCCACATGGCCTGCAATGCCTACCAAACTGCCTTCAGACATCCCCAAGTTTAAAGGAAAAGAGGAAGACGATCCCGCCAACCATATCATGACCTTTCACTTATGGTGCTCTTCAAATAGCATCATGGATGACTCTGCTCAATTGAGTTTATTTCAACGCACACTCACTGGCCCATCAGCCAAGTGGTATGTAGAAGAAAATTTTGGATCCCATGTAACCTTTGAATCCTTGGGAAAAGCATTTTTGACCTTCTTTCAACTACCCATTCGTCATGACAATGGTCTTGAACTACTCTCAGAATGGAATCGGTGATGTAGTCTCTGCAAAGTTGAAGCCACCCCACAGTAATGTCTCAATTGGTTCCTCAAATCACTTGTTTCCCTCCTTGCTAAATATGTGTCTGCCACCATCCCCCAATCTGAAGAAGAATCCATCAGTAAAGCTCAACAATTCGAACTCATTTACTCATAGTCAGGCTACTTATATACGGTACTACCTAACACCCCGAGACCCATACCCTTTGGCCAAGACAAACCTGGGATGTCTCACTCTACGGATGGATTGATTGGTACCACGACCCACCACAATCCACACCCCCAACAACCACCTATGTATGGAACACCTCAATATCTGCCAGTATATGGAGGATCCCCTTATTATCCTCCTCCCCCCTATCAACAACCATACCCTATTCCCCCCCCACCTATAAGTGAACCCTCGTCGACCCCCATAACATGCCCCATTATTCCACCTAGTTCTGGAAACACCTATACCTCTGCTTACTCCCTAGGCACTAGTGAAACCACCACGCCTTCCTATGTACCTTACGGATCATTACCACAAAAAAATCCATACTTCCCCTTCCCTGGTCCCCCCCAGCCTATTGCTCCTCTACAAGGACAACCACATGTTGGGATTAACTTTGTTCAACCCTCTCCCATTCAGCAAGTCCATCACTTTGAACAACTAAATACGGAAAATCTGGCCCATCAGTCAAACAATGCCAAAAAGAAAGGAAAAAATTGAAACAATAATAATCCAGGACCAAGAGGGAACCAAAACCACCCCCAACAAAACCAACCTGCTGGGGGAAACCAAAATTAGGGGAACCAGAACCCCCAAGGGGGAAATAACAATAAACACCAAGGGAAGAACAACAACAATCTTCGGACCAACTTCCCTTGTGCCCTTTGTGGTGAGTATGGCCACTATACTCACCATTTCCCTCAAATCGTTGACTTCAAATGGATGAAAGAATCCAGAAATGGATCACATCCCCCAGTACCGTCTACCCCCCAGCAGGCCCCACAACAATATGTGTAGCAACCACCCCCGATTGTCCTACAAAACCCCATTCCTCACCAAGGAGTGATGAACACCCAACAGGAGATGCAGCCTGCCCCACCACAGATGGGACAGTATCCACATCCCAGCAATCCTGCAGATCGCATTATCCTCCTTACAAGTGAAGAAGAAGTTCTTCTGCAAACACAAACGCGTCAATATAGTGCACCTCCTGACTCCTTTCCCACTACCTCAAACACAACCCCAGCCACAACTGGACCACCTTTGATGATTCTGTGCCCTAATGTTGAACCCCCCCTTCGTATCCCTTGCATCCCATTACGACGGAGCGTCAACAACCCTCAGGCTAGGGAGGCACACAATTATAGCCTGGTCGATGACTTGGCACAATATCTTGCTGCCATGTCAGTTTTAGAAGTCCTTCAGACCTATCCTACACAACGGAAGTCATTACTTTCTGCCCTGGGGGCAGTCAACCTTGTTGATACTTGCCTCATCACCTTTGATCCTCATAGTGGAGAACCCTGTCTCCCCGCTCTGGTCGCTTTCCAAATATCGGTTAAAATTTGAAACACCATTGTTCACCACTGCATTATTGATGAAGGTGCATCCACATGCATCATGTCCAAAAATATATGGTAGAAATTGGGTTCCCCCGAGCTCATAGCATCAGCCATCACTTTGAGATCTTATGATGGATGACCATCCTCTCCTGAAGGGCTCTTTCAAAATGTCCTTGTCGAACTCGAGGGCAAAACTATCCTCATTGACATTGAAGTTATCGATGACCCGCTGGATTACAACATCTTGTTTGGGTGTAGCTACATGTATGCGATGAAGGCTGTGGCCTCTTCTGTATTTTGTACCATGATGTTCCCTCGCAATGGGAAGATCATCACTATTGGCCAAGTATCGCATTACGAGCCTAACCCTTCCTCCAACATCAATAATATCCTACCCTTTGTTCACACTAATCCCGAGGCTTACCCACTCATCCAAATGGGTCCTGACATTCTCAAAGACCCATCCTTGGTAGGGACATATCATGCATCACCCCTACTCATACATCCATCAGCACAAGTATGTGTCATCTCATCCAACGGAACTACATCTGAAGATACCCTCTCTCCCACTGAGACTTCTATTAGCCCTGACATCCCACTAGCTGCAACACTTCTCCCTCAAGAAACCCCAAACAACTCTTCAGCTCTTCCTATTCTTGACCTCCCCCTCCTCTAGGGCCATATCCCGGTTTGGGAGACAATCCCCCAAACCATTACTCAAATCCCTTTCTTTTACCCCCCACCGAGTGTACAATCTTTCCAAGTAGTTGCAACACTTACCGTTCCTAATATGGTGTTGGAAATCCCTGTATAGTATATACATCCCCCTAAGATGGTTCCCCAACCATCCCTCCCTCCTCAAACAGAAGGAATCCCAATGCAGATTCCATTATTAACCCCCACCACACCACCACCACCCCCACTTACCAACACCACTGCTACAACCGAGGGCAGACTGAAGAAGAAAGAACCTGCCACTCCTCCTCCCCCACGAGTTCATCCTCCTTGTGCACTATGCAAGAAATATGGACACCCCACTAATAAGTGTCCATCCCTCCCCGAGCTACACAATTTAATTCAACTACCTCAGGCAACGACACCACTGATCGCTTCCTTTACTTCACCCAATACTACCGCCACTACATCCCCTACAACAGGCAGCAAAGCTCTGTGAACCAAATTCGCATGTGCCATCTGTTCAGAGTATGGCCATTACACCCACCATTGCCCGACGTTACCTCAATTTTGTCACACGCTAATGATAGTCCGTCGGAGCTTCCAGCAAGACCCCCCTCCACCCACATCATCCCACACACAGGTTATTGACATCCACTATGTCATGACCTTTATCAATGAACGTATGTGATGTCCTTGTGCTCTATGTGAATCACTTGATCACTTCACATATCAGTGTCCCACGATCATTGAATATAGGCATCGTCAAATGACCCTTATTCAAACCCCTCCCATTCCTCCAACGCCAACGCCGCTCGTAGTTCCTCCTACTCCCTGTCCAGATATTGTTTATATCTTCTCCCCCGAGCCTGAGGAACTTCCCACTCCTCTGTGGTTCATCAATAACGTGGACAAGGATTTGCCCCCAAATCCCCCCAATTCTCCCATTCATTTCCCCACAGAAATCTTACACCCAACTTCCATTTTCAACCCACAATATCTCGATATTTGGTTTATGATGAGCGAACCCACACAACCCCCTAGCATCATTTCCCCTGCTCCTTCAGCAGATAACCACGCAGTGATAGTCACCAATGTTTTTCCCTGAACCCACTATATTCTCGACAATTCCACTGTGATGAAGACATCCTCAAGGAATTAACCAACCTTGATTGCCCATGGGATCTGCTCCATCACCGAGCGCTCTTTCTCTCACAAGACACCTTTACGCCTCTTATCCAGAACTCCATGTATGCAATCGAAACCAAATATTCTCTCCCCCCCAAGCACATAGATTGGTTCAATAAACCTATCCCTGGCCCCAATGCTTTTGAAGAAGGCAACATGGCCAACATTTCCCTCACCATCAAAATTGATATTTCCATCAAACCTGGCATCATAGAGGAAATCACCATCAGCGTTGCATGCTCACTTGAAGACCTCGGCACTTACAAAGCTCTCTTCTAGGAATACCAGGACATTTTTGCCTGGTCATACACAGAGATGCTTCGCCTTGATCCCTCTATTGTCGAACATTGTATAGACACATGACCTGATATTACCCACGTACGACAAAAGCAACGTCCATTACACCCATCCAAAGCAGCAGCCATCAAATCCGAGATTGACAAATTACATGTTGCAGGGTTCATATACCCCATCGCATATATGTCATGGGTCTCCAACCCCGTCCCAGTAAACAAAAAATAAGGAACTATTCATGTTTGTATGGATTTTCGTGACCTCAATCACGCTTGTCCCAAAGACAATTTTCCAACACCCTTCATTGACCAAATTATCGATGATTGTGCCAGCCACAAGGCGTTGTCCTTCATGGATGGCTTCTTTGGATACAACCAAATTCATATCCACCTAGCCGATCAATACAAAACCGCATTCACTACCCCTTGGGGTACCTTTGCATATCGTGTCATGCATTTTGGCCTCAAGAACACGAGAGCTACTTTTCAGCACACCATGACATACATTTTTCATGATCTGTCTCAAATCATTCTCACCTACTTGGATGATATCACCGCTCGATCCAAAAAACGCACTCAACACCTAGATGACTTATGCATTGTATTTCATAGGTGTCATCAGTACAATATCCAATTGAATCCCCTCAAGTGTGTATTATGCGTCACCATTGGATGCCTCCTTGGTTTCATAGTCTCCCAACATGAAATCACAGTTGACCCCCTCAAGGTCCAAGCCATCACGGAAATTCCCCCACCATGGAATTTACGCCAACTGCAAACCCTACAAGGCAAAGCTAACTTTTTACGTTGCATTGTCCCCGATTACGCCACTTGGGCACATGGTTTCCTTCACCTCTTACATCATGATATCCCATTCCAATGGGACAAACATGCCCAAAACTCTTTTGATGATCCCAAAGTGGCCCTCTCCAATGCCCCATTGATTAGTCCACCCGACTATAACCGCGACTATATCCTCTACTTATCATCTTCAGTCGTCTTCGTAGCAGGAGTTCTCATCCAATTAGGGGATGACGACCAGGAGCATGTCATTTATTATGTTAGTAAAAACCTTTCAGGGCCACCCTTGAAATACAATCACGAAGAGAAACTCGCCCTTGCAGTTGTCCTCGCAATCCAGAAATTGCACCATTACATCTTTCTTCGAACTACCAAAGTCATCGTAGATTCCAGCCCAATGCACTACTTGCTCAGTCGTCGACAAATTAATGGCAAATTTGTTCGATCAATCATCATCCTTCAGGAGTACGACCTCAAATTTTCCACACCTAAGAGAAAGAAATCCCTCGTACTTGCCGAACTCATTATGGCATTTCCTTCCGATACTACCAGTACCCCCGTCAGTACTGACTTCCCCAACGAACATCTCTTTTACATCCCCTCAAATGATCCTTAGTACGGCAATATCTTGGTCTACCTCCAAACACAGAAGTTTGGAAACCACCTCTCTAGGGATGATCGTCGACGTATTCGGCACCAAGCCCCCTGATACCTCCTTATCGACGATATCTTATATCGGCAGGGGGTCGACACCATACTTCGTCGATGTTTGACCATTGACGAAGCCGATAGAGTCTTGAATGACTACCACAGCGGCACATGCGATGGTCACCTCTTCAATATGTCTATTGCCCATAAAATCATTCGAGAAAGCTATTTTTGGTCCTCATTGTTTCACGATTTCATCTATGTTGTAAAGCGATGTAACAAATGTCAGCTTTATGCCCACAAAGCATGAGCACCACCCGCTCTTCTACACCCAGTCATCATTGTCGGCCCCTTTTGCAAATGGGGCATGGACTTCATGACTTGCAACCCTTCATCTAGAAATGGACACAAATACATCATCGTTGCAATGGATTACTTCACCAAGTGGGTTGAAGCTATGCCTGCCTTCAACAACACCACTGACACTGCAGTGCATTTTTTCTTTAACCACGTCATCTCCCGCTTTGGATTCCCCCTATAGTTAGTATCTGATCATGGGAAACACTTCGAGAATGAGATTTTCATCGAACTCTCCTCCAATTTAGGCTTCTCCCACAAGTTCTCCTCCCCATACTACCCTCAGTCTAATGAATAGGTAGAAGCGGTCAACAAGGTCCTCAAGACCATGTTGCAGCACACGGTAAACAAACATAAGACCAATTGGCACCTTATTTTGTTTTCCGCACTATGGGATTATCACATGACATTTAAAACTGCCATTGGTTTCACACCATTCCATCTAGTCCATGGGGTCGAGGCCACTCTCCCCATCGAATGCAAAATCCCCACATTACGCACCGCTATTGAGCTATTACCCAACACTGTTCCGATGGAACAGCGTTTGTTGACCTTAGAGTCACTGGATGAAGAATTTCGGTGTTCATTACAGCATAATGAGGCAGCCAAAAAACGATCGAAGGCCACCTTTGAACGCCATGTCAACCTTCAATCATTCAGTGAAGGCGACCTCATCCTTGCTTACGATATCGCTCACGATACCCTCGGGCATGGCAAGTTCGAATAACTATGGCATGGACCTTACATCATCCAACATCGCCTCACTAAAGGCACGTACATTCTTTCCTCTCCCGATGGCCACCCTCTCAAAGAACCTGTCAACGGGTTGTACTTAAAGAAATCTTACGCCTAAGCATAGCCATTCTACATTAGGATTTTCCCTTTTCGTATGCTTTTTTTAGAGTTTTTAGTCTTATTTTTTCATGCCTTGCATCTAATCCACCATTTTTGTTATTGATAGATGCCTCCTCCATTGGCCTACCACATCAGCTACACTGGTGGACAGAGAATCTCGCTTCGGCCGCTTGGGCCCTCTATTCTCCCTCACATGAACTGCTCCACTCCAGAGGCATATGTTTGGGCTCAGCAACCAACAACCAAGCCGAATACACAACCGTCATTGGCCTCCTTGCAGAAGCCAATAACCGCCACATTCATTATCTAAGCGTCTTACTCGATTCCCAACTCGTCATCCTCCAGCTCAACAATGTGTACCGTTTCCGCGATCCTTGCCTCTTGCGCAAATACCTGCAAGTTAGACTTTTATCCCGACATTTTGATTCAATTACATTTACACATATTCCAACACAATTTAATCAAATAGAAAATAATATGGCTAACCTAGTGTTAGAGTGGCATTTATCACATTAAGATCCCATCACACATACATACAAAGTCTGTCACGGCATATAGATTAGACGTCATCAAAAGAAATAAAAACCATCAACACATGTAAACACCACAAATATCCAAAAAGGTATATCCATCATATATATATATATATATATATATATCGGTCAACGTACCATCAATGTTTATAAAAAATAGTACATCAAGTACAAATAGGTAGGTGAACCACCTCACCCCTATAGATACAAAAGGTGCCACATCACCATATACAACATGGTATCACCAGCCTATATAAACACAAAAACACATGCAAAATATATATACATCGAGGCCCTCATGGCGCCTCTAGAGCACCACCACCCGGTCCTCTCTCGAGAGGAGGTACCCCACCAGCTAGGGGTCCCTCGGGTTCTGGGGGCAGCCTGCCAGTCATCACTTCCCCTGGTACTTCTACTATGCAGATCAATGTCTGCAAATCTGTCTGTAGGCCCACACACTTCTTCAGAACTCCCTCGTCCTGGATGTGCATCCACATGCCCTCAGTCACTCCCTGTAGTACTGCCTCTAATCAGCGGTGAAAATCCTCAAAATATCCCCCGGCCCCCGTCGGAGGAGCATGTGATGGCCCTACACCCGGATCATCAAAATGCACCTCATGCCTGCTCTCTTGTCATCAGCAGGCCTCACCTCAGCATCATCCTGTCATCGTCTCTCTCCATCCTGGGGCTCTCCCCGCAGAGGTCTCACCGGCCCCTGACAAGTCGGCGCTCTAACCAACTCCACCTCGCGCATGCGAGGTCCGACATTTGTACACACAACAAACACACGATAGCACCAACATCCACCCATACATAAAATACAATTCTATACTATCTAAAGATCAAAACATCAAATTTAACATCATACCTCTGTGGTCGAACACCTCCCCAGGAGGTAGCACCATCTTCGGATCATCCCGGAAATCCACCCCAAAATATAGATAGCGAAGTATGATCTGTGGCATCTGACGTCACACCCGGGCAGCCTCGGACATAAAGTAATGGCCTCCCTCCCCACCACCATTGTGAACCAAAATAGTCGCCCACCGCCTCAATTGCGGCTCTCACACCCCAGGAGCATCCAAAAGAACTCTCGGGCGCAACATAGGCACCCTCTCCAAGAACCACGCCACCAAGATGGACCCAAAGGCGAACTCCCCTGAGTCAGTAGCTCGACACCTATCCAGCTACCCTACCATCTTGGCATGCAACATAACGCCCCAGGCAAAATGCTCACCTGCCAACGCCCTCAGCATAACCCTCAGCTAACCCCCACTAATCCGTTCAGTCGCGAGAGACTCATAGAATCTCACCACCATCGTTGCCACGCAACGATGTACAAGGGCATCCATCGCCCCAATGCTCACCACAAAACCCGACATGAAGTTCTCCCCTGAACAGTACCTCCAGGCTAGGGTAGCCAACTGCCCATCCCCGGGTAACACAGGCTCCACCAGTAAAGGAGTTCCCCAAAAAGGGAGCCCCGTTAGAAAATATATATCCTCCACCACAATGAACGCCAACTCCTCACCCCGCACAATGAAGCAATGTCACTCTGAACTCCACATCGCAATCAGGAATTGCAATAAATACTCATGTGCCTGCAGTAAGGAGTACTCAAAAAAATTCAACAGCCCACAAGTTGCCAAAGTATCTTGGACCGTCGGCTCCTCATCCCTCACTACCTCCCTCATGCATGACCAATCCCTCTCTCTCCAATGAATCGACATCTTCCAAATGATCACCTGCATCCCCATATACAGTACTTGATCAACCATCACAACCCATAAAAACATTCAAATCTCCACAAAAAGATCATTTTTTTACCCCTATGCTTTGCCTCAAAGGCGTGGCATTTTTCCCCACAATTGTGCACTCATGCACGACTGTTGGCCATACAGAGGCACACCCATGTGCCCCTGTCATACCTAGAGGCGCACATGAATGCGGGCATGTTCACGACACAGTTGTGCACACATGCGCAACTGTCAAAAACACAGCCACGCATGCATAAGTCGTTATGCTTCGAACAGGCGCGCATTTCATGTGCGCCTGTTTTTCCCCTTCATGCGCCCTCGTGCGTGGCTCTCCCAATTATAGCTACGCACATGTGCGCGTGAATCTTTCGATCGCTCGTGCACTAGGGGGCCCACACTCACAAAATCCCCTGTACAGTCATCCATACAACCCCTGCCCAAAAATGAAATCCTAACTAGTATGCAAGAGGATCCAACCACTAACCTGACCCTTGCAGAATCTGGATCGCCCAACTGGATCTTCTGGAATCTCCAAATCTCCTCTACAATCTCTCATCCACTCAATAAGACAGCAGGTACAAATGAGGTGGCATTGTGAGCCCTACAGCTATATATAGTCTATTTTGCCAAACTTCTAAACATAATTTCGAGAGCGTCGGGCATCCATTTTTTGATCTGTCTTCAGCCATGGGATCAGAATATCACCCCCTACATCATTCCATTCCCCAGGCCATGATCCATCATCATCCCCCGAGGAGGATTTTTCTCATACCACACTCAGGTACGCATTCTTATATTCACACATTATTGAATAACCGTTATATGATCTTTCTCTTCAAATATTGTTCACGTCGGGTATTCAGTTTTCATGTGTCCAGGTACTTGATCATTATAAATCTACATTCCCCTTTCAGGTATATCATCGACATTGGCATGTATTCATTCCCTTTGAATATCAAATTTCATCTCCCAGACACACCCTCCAATCCTTACCTCTAGGATCCCTATATATGGCTCTGCAGTAATGTTACCTCCATTGCATTTTGGTACTGTCACCTGGTAACACTCTCCCCCACATGAGTTGTCCCATTCATAGTCCCCCTTGGCACTTGACACTCATGTTGTTTTCACCCTTTAGGGATGGGAGTCCCAATAGTCTTATTCTTTTTTGAGAATCATCCACATACTCCTTCTCCTCATTTTGCTAAGCCTGCCTAATGGACTCCCAGGTTCTCTCATCATGATTCTATTTTGACTGCACCTCTGTAGTATCATTACCCATCCATTTCATCCACAATCAGTTTGCCCATCTACAAATTTCCCTCCACTCCTTTCACCTAATACAGAAACCCACCTATGGGGACCCCTCCCTCCACCTGTTTTCCACTCAACTTGCACCCTCACAGGCCAAGCCATATTGCACTACGGCACCCATTTTTGTATTTGTACAATCATCCCCAATGATTCTTTATTTATTTCATAATTGTACAAAACCTTTGTTTCCAGCCTTAACATAGATTTTTGTCATCACCCTTGGCAACCTTCTTTTTTCGGCAGATGCAAACCGTGTCGCCCTTGGTTGGGGCATTCATTACCTTCTCCTCCTAATGACACCGTTCATAAACCCCGAGTATCCCACAGTTCTTATACCTTTGATCTCTGATTTTTTCCACTTTGTCATGCCTCTGGCACAATTTAACCCATGTCTAGTCGTCCCCCTGACAACTAGATTCAGTTTCACGGTTGTTTCCACTCATACCTCACATATATCCCCAACCAAGGACAGTCTTGATTCTTGTTATCCCTGATATCTAGGGATAACTAGGAGATCATGTCTCGAGGCCCACATGGTCCTAGACATGGAGTACCGAGAGCAGGATTGACCTAAGCATGGCCCTGGATGGCCCATCTGTCTTCTTCTTCGCCAGATTTTTTCTGTCAGCAGCAGCAGTTTCCATCACCACCGGTTTGGACTTGCTTCGGAGAGGACTCTTGCTCCATGAGGTAATTGGTCCAAGGTATCATGGTATGTGTCATGTTTGATCGTTATAACCTTCTTATATATGCATTAGGTTCCTTTCATTTTTGATGACTTATTGGATCTTACACTAATCCACTTGACCATTGTTGGGGTGATTGATGGGATGACTTAGCAAGTTTTTATTCATGGATTTTGGTTAGCCAAAAAAGGGGATTTGCAGAGCCATCGTTCCACTCCCACCATTTTGTCATTTTTTCATATTATATCCCACTAACCTATCCCATTTCCCTAGTCCAGCCATTAGGATGACCTCTGAGGGTTACACTTTGTCTTGTGGGAAGAAGGGGCTAAAGGCCCAGGGGGTAAAAGTAGCTGGTAAAAGATAAAATCCATAGGAAATAAAACCTAGAGATGCTTCGCCTAGGGATCCCCGAGGAGGCAATAAAAAGCCTCTCAATAAGAAACTAAAGGAACCCTAAGAAAAAATAATAAAACAGGACCTAACCAAGAGGATGGGAGGTCTCATCGTGAGTCGGACCATTATGTTCATAGGTATTCAGCATTATGACATTGCCACTATCTGGTCACCAAGCCAGGGCAGTGACCTTTGGTTGCATGGCCAAAGGAAAGGGCGTCTCATCACGAGCCATCCTTATCATTTCTGTGAAGATACCAGTGGGTAACGCTATCATCTCTGGCCACCAAGCCAAGGCAGTGTCCTCTGGTCAGACCTTGAAGTAAAAATAAATAAAAGCAATAAATAGAAAGATAAAGGCAATAGAGGGCTTGGAAAAAATGCATCCATGACAGGTACAGCTCGCCTCCTACAAAGGCACCCACAGACAACACCTTCCCTTGGTCTGACTATGACTGGACATCCCTAAAAACCATATCACCTCATAAAACATGGTTTGAATAATATTTTGAGGGAACTTTCCTTATCTTGTGGGTACTAGCCCAATAGGTTGCTCTGTTGGTTTCTTCATCTTTGTATAGTAGATCTGTGTAATATCTTTGAGATCTTAGATGATATGTTATGGATTTCATGCATATATTTGATAACTTTAACGATGAGATATGATTTACATTGCTATGATCTCTAGGACTGATGAGCCCATGGAGGGCGTAGTCTTTGATGTGCAGGACCATACCCGGCGGACAGGTACTAGTGGACCGGTACACATTGGGATATGATTAGTTCGGACCTCCATGGGGCTAAAGAGCCCATCAGATGGTTGTTGGGATGGCAGAGACATGACAATGTTGAGATGAACCCTTGCATGAAGAAGAAGATGGACGTCCTCACCCATGACACTTTGGCAGAGCCCACCCTAGGGGGATCACCCGCTGCAGACGAGATGATGGTTTTGATGGACAGGATGCCACCCAGGGTAGGCTGGACGTTTTCTGGAGGATGTGGCAGTGTGCTGGGATCACTTGGCATGTGTGGCACCTTGTAGGAGCCCTAGAAGGGGCAACGTTTTGCCTTTTGGATGCTGATCTTGCCCAAAAAGGGCCAACGCCTCCCTCAGAGGGGCCTGATGTCTCCCTTTTAGCTCATAATTTTGACATTTTAGCATTTAATGTGACAAATAATGTAATATTATTAAGTCATCCTTGTCGGTTGTTTTAATGACCTATTTTTGTAATTAAAGGTCATTTGGATGATATAAATTGAGGACGTTGAGCCTCATTTTGGATAGAACACAAATCACTCTCTTGTGAGAGATCTTTTTTTAGTCTTTTGTCTTGGATTATTGGCTCTTGGAGTTGAGGTGCTACATTTGGGAGGATTATCTTTGGCATGTGTATGGTGTTTTTATCATTGGAAGGTGTTACAACTAGGGTTTGATAAGCTCTTCATGAATTTGTAAGTGTATTTTTCATACAAAAATTCTTGATTGAATGGTTGTAGGTTTAATATCTTACATGTATGGTTACATTGTTATTATTATGCTTAATCATTGAAACCCTAGGGAGAAAGCACACAAGTAGGTCCTTGCTCTATGTCCCCATGATAAAAACTTGTTTAGCCATTTGATTTAGAAGAATATAGCCTAGCCATTGCTACACTAATTCTTCTTTTTCTGAGTTAGATTTGGAATATAAGTTGAAGAAGGAAGACGTCCTAGGCCTAATTAAGTTTACGCCTAGGGTTTTGACCTTTAGGGTTTGAAGAACCTTGGCCTCACAACACTTTTCAACCTAGATTTATATTTTGAAGCTAGCCATTTTTGCCAAAGAGTATTAAGGAAAGAGGGAGGAGCATGAGGCCTAGCTTAAGCTACACCGGAATGAGCCTCCTCCCCTTAGGGTTTT
>JZKD02S1296957.1:360241-376837 GCA_000966675.3 Picea glauca | reverse complement strand
TGTCTCGCAAACAGGTGCCTTTTTCAGTGGAATACCTTCTCTTTGACTATCTCTCTTGGCAGTAATCTGTGAAGGGGAAAACCTACTTTGACCTCTTGAACCTTAAACCCTTGATATTTTCTCTTTCAGCACCCCATATTACTAGGGATGTCTCCCTTGGGATTAGCCACCCTAAATAGAAACAGCTCCCCATCGAGGTGACAGTGGGTGGGGAAGCTCCTGTTACGCCAGTTTGACTCTTGCCTTCAAGCTACTAAACCTTTCCTACAAACTGAGTGATAACATTTTGGCGCCATTGTCGGGGAACACTGAGTCAATCTTCCTCAACGACAAATATTTGGTAAGCCTTGCCTCAAAGACCTTTTCTTACAAGCTTACCTGGCGACTCCACTACAACTTTTTCCCCCTATTATTTGATAGTTTCAAGAAAAATATCTCGCGACTCCATTGATGACGAAGCCAACAATGACATCCCAATGGGACCTAGGAAACTACAGACCTTTGGATATGAGTAAAATCCTGGGATATCCCAAAAAAATGCCTCCTCTCTATAAGGATTTCCTCCCTCAATTTGTTGGCATCAATGGAGAATGTCCTGAGTCTCACATGAGAAGATTTTGGGATTTCTTTCAATACTTCCCTATCAACGATGAGGCTGAAGACTTGGTGATGAAACTCTTCTCTGTCTCCCTGCATGGAGAGGCCAGAAGATGGTATGAAAACCTTCCAACTGCCAGCATCACTGCTATGGACCTTTTTGAAAAGATTTTCCTTGCAAAGTGGACCATGAAAATGGAGGATATACAATCATTGCTGAAAGAGCTTGAAGGCATAAAACAAAAAGAGTCTGAGATTGTCAAAGCTTTCGATGCCAAGTTCCAGACAGTGCTTTACCAGATTCCTCGAGGCCATCGTCCAGAAGAGAAATACCTCGTCTACCTCTATACTAATGGACTTCAGGGACATTTGAGCTTCCTTCTAGATAAGAAAAATCCAGAAACACTTGCAGAAGCTCATGACATGGCTATTCAAATTGAAAAGAGTCTTTTCATGACCAGGACCGATGCCATGGATACTATCAGCTTGATAAAACTAGTCTCCCATGGAAACTTTGTTGAAGATACGAAAGAGAGAGGGGAACAAGTTTTCAACCAGTAGACTGAAGACATGGCTGAGGAGATGGAACCTGAGCAAAATGATAAAGTATCAATGCGTACCCCTCCCTCTGATGAATCAATCCAAGAGCCATTTTCTCCTGCACAACAAAAATAAGAAGAGGTTAGTTGTGTTCCATCTCAAGATACCAATGACACCTTGTTCTGTGATTCAAAAAATGAAGGAGAAAAGAAAGCTTTGAACGAAGTTGATGACCCTTGCTGTGCAATCGAAAATGAAGAGGAATCCCATGAAGATGAAACAATGACACACGCTGAAAACATCGAGCTCCTTGAGGTTCCTTCATAGCAAGAAACAGTAAGTTACCCTCCTATCCTAGTTTCTGATAATACTTTGCCTTGTGATAAAAAGGAGGAGGAGGATGAATTTTCAAATGTTTCAAACCCTGCATGCTATGACACAGATAGTGACATTGTTGATAACATTGATGAGTTCATACATGTAGGGAGACGTAGGTGGGATATAGTTGGTTATGACCTGGATCCCATCTATGACACTGAGTGTCATCTCCATTTGTTACCCTTGCAATTGACACAACAGATTACTTCTGATCAATGGCAACAAGGAGATGAGGTTTTCACTTGTACCTTTCAAAAAACCAAGGATGACTTAGTACCTTATTTTTCTGATGATTTTCAATCTTACCTTGAGATATTTGATGAGTACCCTGCTGAGCACTTGGACTCTTTTCATGAAGATGATTTCCAACCATCGTTGTGCTCAGATTTTTGCCAAAGAGTATTAAGGAAAGAGGGAGGAGCATGAGGCCTAGCTTAAGCTACACCAGAATGATCCTCCTCCCCTTAGGGTTTTGACTTAATGGCCCTGCCATTGCAACACCATTAAGCCTAACTCTCCCATCCTTAGGTTTAGATCCTTCCGAGCCTTTAGTCTCACTCCTTGACTCCATAATACCCTAGGCACTGGTCTAAAACTTGCAACGTTGAGTCTATAGTGTTAAAACAACCTTCTCAAAAATCTTAAATTGAAACCCTAACTAACCCTAGCGGCCTACTAAACCTAACCCTAAGATGACGTCTTACCTCTTATAAACTTTTGCTTGGTATTAAAGTTGCGGCTAATTCATCCGTTGATAGATATTGAAGTGTTGAGTATCTTCATTGACCTAATAAGCAAAACGTTCACCTCAATATTTACCCAGACTAACCTAGATTAGGGCTGACGTCACCCTCAATAGGCTTGGCACAGCAACATTATATATATATGAGCACATTGAATGCGTTGTGATAACACAAGGCTTGATTTTGTACATTGAATGCAAGTATCATTTTGTATTTATTGAAGAAGTAATATTATAAGCCATTATCTTTATTTGCAATCATTGACTTTGTCAATAATTACATGTTATTAGTGCTCATATATATTGAAGATAGTCATTAGCAATTGAAGTACTAACCATTGTTTGCACGTTTTAGTTTTATTTGCCTTGTCTCACAAACATGTGCCTTTTTCAGTGGAATACCTTCTCTTTGACTATCTCTCTTGGCAATAATTTGTGAAGGGGAAAACCTACTTTGACCTCTTGAACCTTAAACCCTTGATCTTTTCTCTTTCAACACCCCAGATTACTAGGGACGTCTCCCTTGGGATTAGCCACTCTAAATAGAAAGAGCTCCCCATCGAGGTGACAGTGGGTGGGGAAGCTCCTATTACGCCAGTTTGACTCTTGCCTTCAAGCTACTAAACCTTTCCTACAAACTGAGCGATAACAAGTCTCACCACTTCTTTCCTTCGCCCATGTTCCTCATCATTTCTTGATCTCATCCAGTGGATTTCATGAAGCCCTTTGCTTCTTGGTGTCGTGTCTCCCTTTCTGTCAACATCAGCACAGTTTCTAGAAGGACGACAGTATTTTGACTCTCATTACCTTTACAATGAAGAGTCTCGGACGGCACAGAGAGAACCATCATTTCTCTCTGATGTCGTTGACCCCCACGACATTCGACTTCAATACTTTATCATGTGGCGGTGGGTCTTACTTTGCGACTATTGCAGTTGTTCTTATATATGTTGAAGACCTTTGAAATTTGATAGACTATCAATGTCTACACATTATCGACCCTTCTCACAGGTGTCCTTACCTTTTTCAGAGTTTGTTCACCATCAAAATGGTCCTCTATTATTATCAAACCGCCCCAGAGAGTGCTGCAGTGATCTACATCAACACACAACATCAGTTATTGTCTTACACATTTTTGAGTTACATAACATGAGCATGGGGCATGCCCGCCTCGTTTGTACACAGTTTTATTTTCACCCCTTGCGAAAGGTTTGGATCTTACATGTTCCCCTTTCCCTCCAATGGGTCGCTCTTGATACTCCCCACAACGCTCTTTCTTACAAAGGTACTCTCAATAGAAGAAACATTGAAGTATTTCATCTATACGCATGCGCCTAACCTCACACATCAGGGGGCATTTGTTATCACTGGAATTTCATCCACAAATGGTTACAGGAATCCAGCATTGTCAAAACACTTATTAGTTCACTCATGGACCAAAAATGCATTTCCAAAAGGTCCAAAACTATACAACCAGTTATAAAATCAAAATGTGCTAAGACTACACAGGGAGTGCGCACACATGCGCCATCTAGAAATGCAAGAAAAACGCACATGTGCGCGATGCGTGATTGTGGACGTAAAAAACCACGCACCCCTCCGAACGGTGAATTTATGATATTGGTCGGCCTTCCACCCACTTCTAGTTCATCTTCCAAGTCTATTTGACACCCAAATCTCGGTTGAATCCGACTAGGGGGCTGGTCAAAGATCTAAGGGTGCCCTAAAAGGCCCCTTGTTCACAGTAAGAACTGGTTGCATAATGTCTCAAAGCACTATATTTTCAAGGAATTCATTTGTATTGTTATGTTTTTGATATTCTCTTAGAGGATCCTCTTTCCTCATCAAGAGCATGCAAGCACCATTTCATTTGGTCATTCACATCACCTCTTGAGTGAATGTGCTTTGGATTCTCTTCACCATTTCATTCTAGTTTGTTACTTGTAAGAAGAGATCAATCTTTGGGGGTCCAAGATCCCTCCCTTGGAGGAAGAGGGGACCCATATATCTCCCTTTCTCTTTGGTGTTTTCTTTCCACTAATACAATCATTTCCATTGGTGGCATGAATGTTGTTTATTTATTGTTCTAATGTCCTTATGCACTCTAGTTTAGTTTTTCTTATTGTTCTTAGTTTAGTCTTTTGTTTATATCATATGCTTTATACTTCTAACTCTTTCCTTCACTTTTATCTTGCCTAGCTAACCCAACTAGGCTTGTAAGCATCTATATTTTGCTCATTTAGGTGACAAAAGAGGTGCAACACCAAGAGCTAAAGAGAAACATGAGGAAGAACATGAAGATTCCAAGAGAGAAAGAAAAGTCAGAACAACCAGTCATTATATCGAGAATCACAAGACTACCATCTTGGTCTGAACCCACTAGAAACAATCAAGCAGAATAAATTAAAGTTGTGATGAAGAACAGTGTATGGAAGACTTATGAATGGAAGCATTGCGAGATCTAGAACTAAAGGTTCTCCCAGATGGAGGGAGAAGACTATGATGATAGCTTGTTCTAGTAACCAGACATACCTCTACCTGAGCCATTATATCTCCTGCATTATCCATGGGTTGGAGTTTACATCAGATGAATGCAAAATATTGTTCTCCTCAACAGAGTAATTGAACAAAAAATCATATGTAGAGAAACCTCAAGGTTTTGAGGTATACCAGAAAGAGACCCTTGTATGCAGATCATGTATGGATTCAAACAACTTGGTGCAAAGCCTCTCATGCACAGCAAAAGCGTGGTGAAAACTTTTTATAACAGAGATATTGTATCAGAATGGTTACTCAGAAGTCTAGGATCATGGAAAAAGAAGTGCCACTTGGATATATTCCAGTTTGAGTCTTGCCACAATGTTATGAGCTAGCAGGAAACAAAAGAGTTGAATCCAACTATGATATACTATAATGATCAGAGCTATATGAAGCCTTCATAGAAAACCATTGTTCTAGAAAGACTGAAGTACATTGAGATCAAGAATTACATTCTCTGTGATGAGGTCCAGAAAAGAGAAGTGGTTATCCAATATATCTCCATAGATGAGAAGATAGCAGAAATTTTGGTAAAGCCTCTGTCCAAGATGAAAAAGTTTGCGTACTCAAGAAACAAGCTGGAGCTCGTGGAGATGACTTTCTTATTGAAAAGGGAAGAGATGACTCCCAGGTTGGGAGGGAGCACTGATGTGTTATCGATTTATGGAAATTCATTTTTCAGTTCGAAAAATGGTCCAGGATGAGCAGTTCCTTTCCAGTTTGGAAAGTGGTTTGAGATTTCTAACGGACATGCATTTTCTAGTTCGGAAAATGGTCCAGATTAGAGGGTCATTTTCGTAATGAAAATGGTTCGATAGATTGATTATATACCATAGACAATGATTCCCCTTGTGGCCAGTGTGGGGGAATGGTCTAGGACATTCTTTCTTCTTGGCAATCACTCTCAATAGTGGTCAAGTAGAATGGTCTGCCTCGTCGGGCAGTCATTCTTTCGAAGCTCACAGTTGTGAGCAATTTCGAAGAATGGTCTGTTTTGGAGGTTGGTGCAGGACAGTCATTTCCTTAGGAAATTCTCCGGACATTCATTCCCTAGGGCAGACTCATTCTCTCTAGGTTGCACTTTGTTTAGTACCGAAGGAATGGCCTAGTGAGGTGAATGGTCTAGGTCCAACAATCGGGGACAGACATTCCCTAGGGCAGACTCATTCTCTCCAGGTTGCACTTTGTTTAGTACCGGAGGAATGAATGGTCTAGGTCCAACAATCGGGGACAGACATTCCCTAGGGCAGACTCATTCTCTCCAGGCTCTAAAATCAGGACAGTTATTCTTGTATGTTTGAGAAGAATAGTCCATATGGCTCATGGCTGATGTTTTATTTTCTAAGCGCAGCTTATGTTCCATATCTCACAGATGTGAGTGGAAGAATGGCCCAGATGACTCAGTTTATATCATGATATTGTTTTTCTGTGCAGGTTGATATCAAATGATATGATTGCTATGGAGATTGTATGTCTCTAGACAGTAGATGTATGCTACTGTGGTGGATGTGTTCCACTGGTTGTGACTATGTGTCACTGATTAAGTAGTTGTGTTCTACTTGATGTGGTAGTGTACCATTGGATTGTAGTTGTGTACTACTATGGATAGACACAGTAGTGTTATATTGAATGACATTGTTCTGATTGCCATGTAGACTATAAGTAGTGTTGAAAATGATTATCAGCTAGATGGATGATCAGTGTACTGATGGACAAAAATTCTCCAAATGAAAAATGGTCCAGGACATTTATTCTTCTAGGAAATATGCCCAGATTAGAAGAATGGTTTTTGTATCACTCTTTGGAGTGAGTGACTTATTCAGCATCATGCCTGATTACTCAGATGAGGTATGGTTTTGAGAGATGATGCAGTTGATGTTGTCAAATGACACTGATAGTGATGATGGTGCTCATGATCTAATCATGAGATAGTATGTACGACTATGATGATGCTACCAGTTGAATGGTATGTTTGTGCTCAAGACAATTGCCTTCAATACCTCCCTAGCTAGGAGGGAGTGTTGATATTATGGTAGTTGTGGGAGGTATTTACCTCCACATGTAACCCTGACGAGAATATAATATTCTGGGAAGCAAGAAGAAACCCTAAAGCATTAAACCTAACCCTAGAATACAAGTCGGCTCAAGGAAATAATTAATATTAAGTATTTAACATCCAGAATGAGAAGTCGGCCCAGACAGCTCAGGAAAACAGTATAAATATAAGTAGCCATACCTCATGTTATACACATAGCTCAGAATTTCAGCTGGGAAGAAGTGTGCACTACAGAAACTGGGCAAGTGCGCAAGACTGGGGAGCAGCTGCAGCCGGCAGCTACTGCAATCTGTATTCTTATTTTAGGCTCAGACTTTCTATTGGTTATGGTTGGAATTTCTGATCAATCTTGGTTACCTTTATGCATTAGTCATGGTTGGCTATTGGTTTGCTTCCGGAATCATTCATTGTCAAGGTTAAGGTGCTCGGGGGTGGATTTAGCCTATGGTTGGGTGACAATATTGTTATATTGTCTATGGTTAAATGAGCACATCCATTACTTTCTAACACCAACTACGTCTATCTCTTGCAATTATTTTCTTTGTATAGTTAGAAAATGCAAGTGTCAATGGAAGACATCATTTAACTACAACATAGAATCTTTAATCTTCAATGCATGATAGGCATAGTTAAATATTTTAGTACTGCCACTTTGTTTGACTCTATGCACTTGATTTACAATTTGCAACAACATTTATAATCAAATTCGGTATCAAATGAACTTGATATTCTTTCCCCCCTACCACCTCTGTCTCTTTCAATTTTTTGCTTTGTATGGTCAGAAAATGAAATAGTCAATAGAAGACACCATTTAACTCCAATGTAAAATCTTTAATGCATGATAGGCATAGTTTAACATTTTAGTACTTCCACTTTGTTTCACTCTATGCACTTGATTTCGAATATGCAACAATTTTTTTGTAAAGAAAGCTTATGTTGCAAACTTGGCAAGACCAAATAATAAAATTTAATCCTAGAGAAAATTGATGGCCTTGATGAGACATATCAAAAAAAAAACTTTATAGACACAACAACTAGAATACAAATGCATTACAAAGATTTCCACTATGGCTCTAACTAGTTTTCTAATTTTAAACAATTTCACTTTGTAGCTACTTTGTTGTTATCCTATCATTTGTCTCCTAGATTTCCAAATTTGCTTGATCGTAGACTGATGCTTTGATTGTTTGGGTAATCTAGTATATCAAGTGGCTTGCTACACTAAGTTTGATATAAAAGTCAAAACATGATCACATATTTTACTTGTACCACTGCACTCCATTGTATATGCTTCACTTGTGCTTTACAGCACTAATATGCTTTAATGGAAAAACTCATCGACACTACAATTCTTGTGATTTGTTGGCCATTTATCATTGTTACAAATTATAAAGTGCACTAGAGTTTTAAATTGTCACCTCAAAAGCTTTGAAGTACATTTTCTCTCATTATTTTCTGCTAAAACAAAGCAACATAGAGTTCTTATGTTAGAGTAATCTCTTAGAACTTAGAAAAACTAAGGAATCAAATTCGATCTTAGATGGACTTGATGGACTTTGGAACATGCTTTGCAGCATCAATTTTCTTTCACAAACAAGGTCTATTGTTCTACCATCCTAGTTATTCATTGTCATTGTAGAATCCTTATGAAATATGTCGTCGAGTTTACCACTAACTTGCACCATCAAAAGTCCTAAGATTCAGTTTTTTATTGACTTCTTCTAAAACATAGCAAAAATTCTTATATTTTCAAGAGAACCAAGTAAAACACAGTTCTTATGTAAGCCCAACATTTGCAAATTTGCTAATATGAAACAATAGCATTTGTCAATATTGTAAGTATACTTTTATTGTTTCGAGCTTTTTTCATTTGGAAAAAGAGCTTTCAAGTTTTCCAATAGGTATGTGCATTTGAAATTGATTGCTTTAACTATTGTCAAAATATGTTTCTAAATATAATTGCATTGTTTCTCTTACACTTTCTCTTGCTATACAATTTAGTTTATGCTATATGTTCAAATTCATTGGATCTTCATCTAACATAACAAATATTGTTTTGCACACAACAACATGAGAAAAGACAATGAGGACAAACAAAATGAAACAACAACATTTGGGATAGAAAACAAAAGGTAGACGTTGTAAAATATGGATTCAAATGTCTCCTTCCAAGATTTATCTGTTGACTTGTATTTGCTTACAATGTATAGGACCAAACAAATAATTTTTGTTCTAATCATCGTTAAGGAATTGATTAGTTACAAAGTTAGGAAAGTTTTCGATGGCAACATTGTTGTCACGTATAGAGAAATACTTGACAAATTGAAAAAGTCAATCAAGCTTTTGCGTGTAAATTTAACAGATGCAAAAGGTGAAATGGTTGTAACCTTGAATGTCCGCAATAGTTTCATTGAGCAACATCAAGCAAAACTCCTACCAGGAAGACCAGGAAAAGCCATTCGCAACACCCAAAACAGTGATGATCATGGAGAAGCTTAATGTATTTTGCTAGTGGAACAAGAGAATAACATAAAAAACATAGCACCTATTTGTCAAGAATACAACTTCACGCCAAACACATCAATTAGAAGACTTTTAGCAACAACATAACATTATGTTATTGGAACAATAGGTGCATTTGTGACTAGTGCAAAGAAATTAGGCACACAATATACATTGGAAATCAAAGATGGCAATTCGGAAAACGATAAGGCAATAGTAAGTCTTTTTTGATTCAAACATTTAGAATACGCTTGATTTATTTGCTTATGATGTGCTTTCTAAGTAAAAAATGGAAACTAATGTTTCTAGTTGTTAAAAAGTAGCTACAGTTATTTCCAACATTCGCAGTCAACTTTGATTTCATCGAGGAGCGACTTTCAATGAAAGAATTCCCTATGTCGCTATTCAGAAACATTGTGAAACGAAAAAGAAACAGTTTTGAATGTACTACACACAGAGCAATCAACATTCATTGCACCATTAAAGGCAAAGAAGGCCTTTGAAGATCTAAAACTATTGCTTAAGTGCACAAACCAGGTAAAAGTTAGTAAGCATCTATAGATCTGGTATATTATGCATATTGTCCATTAAAAAAATATTAACTCATAGTTACATTGACTCATGTAAAATAGGTTCAAGGCACATTGACAGTAGCAAACATATATTTGAATCATTTTCAGCCTATAAGTTCAAAGTGCAATTTAGCAGTAGAGACTTTTGGATCAATACAAGGAACAATGTTGAATTGTGCTAGATGTCAAGCTCAAACACCCCTCAACTATTTAAACAGGTTAAAGTGCAGCATAGTCAATACAAAAAATACAAAAATGTCATGTTCTCTTAAAGATGACATCTTAAGAAACCTTTTGTCAAATTTAACAGCATTGTCATACGAAGATCTGAAAGAAAAATCTGATGTTATATATATGCTTCATGACTTTATTGTCTATAGAAAATTTATGCTCAATCAAGACAATATAATAGTTGAGGTAGAGAAAACTATAAGAGAATAAGATTACCTTTGTCTAGTTTTCGCGAAAAAAATAAAAACACAACAACAAAAAAAAATTGTAAAGAAATAAATGTATGTTTCAAAGGATTGCTTTACTAAGTTCCTTCTAAGCTTAGTCTTGCAATTTTTCTCCAGTTGTTCTAACATTCAATCTCATTGTCAATTGCAAGGATGTCAAATTTGTCAAATAGGAGCAGGATCACTAACTATTGTGAAGGACACAGAAAAACTGTTTTTTTTGGAATACAGTTGTCTAGTCTAATTTCCTCAATGATTATGTTTTACATTTGAACTTTAAGAACCACTACAATTTAACTTTCATCTGAAAGTAACATTTTCTTTCACAGTTAGCTCCAAGAATTTGGATTCGTTAATAGCATTTGTTTTGATATCTCTATGTCCCTTCAGAATTAGCACTATGGATATGAATAGTTTTATAGCATCTTTGTTGTATATTAAAGAACAATGATGTAGTAAATACTTGAATTTCTAAGTTTTTTTTTTGAAATTTTGAAATTTTTTAATCGTCATTTTTTTTGTTTACATATGAGAAGTTGTATTTGCCTTTGAGCTATTTTGCATAGAGAAAAACATCCTATGTGTTGAGCTACTGTCTTTTGATATTCTGAAGAGGAAATAATATTTTCTTGATTTTTTCAATCAATTATAGCGTTTTATTCACAACTTGTTGTCTTTTGCAAGTATATCTTCCTCAATAGTAATTTGTTGTGATTTTTTCCCGATCCACTGTATTCAAAAGTTTTAACCAAATCAAAAGTTTAATAAAATATATTTATGACAAAACTCCAATATCATAAATTGTGAAACATTTTTTATATTGTCAGCTTCAATATTACTAAACATATATTTGCATATATATAATATAATAAACATAAATATTTTAATTTGAATTGTATCCAATCTATTACACAGAATATTTTCACTTTTATATCTTAAATATAAATATATGAATAATCAACATGATGTTCATCAAACACACAGATTAGTATGAATTGGTACCATAACTTTTTTTAATTATAACCTGCAATTATTAAGTTTGGTGCTTTTATTCTATTTTTTTCCATATTATAATGGATTGAATGGAATTAATTTTGTTTTTTTAATTTAAAATTAAATAGTTACTTTTTTATTCATAATGAGATAATTTTTTATAAATAAATATTTTTTAATTTCCTTCTAAATAAAACAAAAACTTAATTTAATATTTAATTTTAAATATATCTCATAAACATATAATTTTTTATAAACAAATATTTTTTAATTTCCTTTTAAATAAAACAAAAACTTAATTTAATATTTAATTTTAAATATATCTCATAAACATATAATTTTTTATAAACAAATATTTTTTAATTTCCTTTTAAATAAAACAAAAACTTAATTTAATATTTAATTTTAAATTTATCTAGAAGGTTAAACTTTTTTGCACAAGCCATAAAATTTATACCACTAATTTTTTGACTTTAAACTATGCAAAACTATTATTTTAAGATAATCTCAATAGGCAGATATAAACAACTTTGCGACTATTTCCACTTGTTTTATCATAACATGCTTATTTTCTCAATCCATATAACTTAAGATATCATATTAGTATTTATGATATCCCAAAACCTCTATTATTATGATTCATTCTATGTGCAATTGTAATCCTACTCCATATTCTTAAATCAATTACTTCATTCAATTTGACCACCCTATTTAAAATTGAGAAAAAAAAAATCTTTGAAAACAAAATTTAAATCAATTTTGCAAACTAATGTTTTATATAATTATGGAATGCAAAGTAGAAACAACGAAGAATTGTAAAGAAAAAAGAATATGCAAGTACAAAAATGTGCCACACTTACATGATATAATAAGGTCACTCAACATGCAGCCATATCACTACCTCATGATGATTCACACCACCTTCATTTGTAGTCATCTTGGATTTGATTTGAAAATGTCCTTAATGAGACTCGTCTTGGGATTACCGTATATATTGCTTTTACCTTCATTTCTTTTGGTCTATTGATTGACTGCTTGGCTCATTATGATGTTCTCCGCTCAGTATTCTCTAACTTTGATCATCCATAGCTTGTGAGCTGCACGATAAGGATCATCTTCTTTAATTATTTAATGCTAAGGCAAGGATCACAACGAATTTGACATAATATTTTTTATTTACTAAATTTTATTGCCACAGAAAGCACAATAGGAATTAGCAAAGCTTTCATGAGGTGCTCGCTGGATAATATTTGGTAACCATCTATCCAAGTTGATCCCTAATTGCTTTAGGCATTACATTATTTGAGGCCGAAATCCTCATGCTGTCAAAAGCAAATTTGGTTAAATAGGGGATTTGGGTTGGTGGCAAGCCTGGGCAGGGAGTAGGGATCAAACTGTATAGTTATCGGGTCTACCAAGTGGTACTTGCTAGGTACAAAAGTGAAGTTCAGTGCGGTAGGCAATCAAAGTCAGGTTTCTCTAAGAGCGCGGCACATTTTCAAGAAACTGCTCACCTGACAGTAGCGGGGTGAGGAAGGACCTGCCCTGCCCAGTAAATTAAGAAGGCATAGAAGTGGGTTAAGGCCTATAGGTGGATTGGCAAAGCCACCCTCCTCCCGTCCTTTGGACTCCTGGAGGTCTCAATTTCACGTCCAAATGTTTGGTAGATTGGTTCAAACGTGCTAGCTGGGGTTTTTCAGCAAGATGGTCGATTCCTACTCTAGGAGGTCTCAAGTTCAAGTCCAAGTGTTTGGTAGATTGGTTCAAACGTGCTAGCTGGGGTTTTTCAGCAAGGTGGTCGGTTCCTACTCCAGGAGGTCTCATGTTCAAGTCCAAATGTTTGGTAGATTGGTTCAAACGTGTTAGCTGGGGTTTTTCAGCAAGGTGGCCAATCCCGATCGCTGCAGGAGGATCCTAGATCCATTGAATGGTACGGCCCCCCAAGTGGCAGCGTGGGTTATTTCTGACTGCCCGGAGGATGTAAACCAAAGCAATTGTGGAGGTTGAACCTCTGGATGGAATTTTAAAAAAAACATAGAAGCAGAGCTTATATGACGTGTGGATCAAGGTACATATTGTTATCACTCCAAGAGTCTTTCCTTGACTATAATGGGAATGAGCTTGGTAACTTAAATGTTTAATAATGTATGGGAAATGCGATCAAGTCAGATGACTAAATCAGACCTCACTCACTCAAGACATGCATAAACTCAACCAAATAAACAAGGCTTCTAACTATCATTGTTCAAAGGGTTTGCAATATAGGTGAAAAGATGAAGAATTCTCACTATGCTGGCAGATTCATACATAAAACACTTACATATGAATCGTTAATCATAACAAGGAAAATATACTTGCAATTCCAATTATCAATACAGAGATAGGATGACAGCTATCTGGTATTAGGTAAATAGAATAAACATGAATAAAACATCCAAGTACAAGTATAGAACAGAAAGGAAAATGTAGATATGAACATGTAATTGCAAAAGAGCTTGTATTAATTTGACAAGAACATGAGAAGCTTGAGTACAAAGTGTCTAAGAGTCCCTAAAGTTGAACCACAGTCCTTAGACTATCTTCTCCTCTTGTGTTCTTAGAACTCTAAGGCTTTAAAGCCTTTAGATCAAGGTTTCAAGATCCTATTTTAATGGATCTGAAATACCTACAATAAACATAATCAAAATGGATCTTAGCATATATGATCTAATCTTATGATGATAAGTCGAAATCAACAGCTTTCATCATTATTTCGCAGCTTGCTGGTGAAAAACACAGATTTCGAAATCTGTCTTTGATGGCTGGGCGATTTCTGTCAAGCACAGAAATGCCATTTGGCTTGATTCCTTCATAAAATTCCTCCAAATCTTTAAAAAAGGTATGATTTGTACTCCCACAATTGTTATCCGTCATTTATAATTGTTCCCACGCGTCTTGGAATCGAGAAAACGCGATCTGGGCAAAAATAGTAGCGTTCTGCCCTGTTCTGTGCAGAAATTTTCTAGAAATATGTCGCTTAAAGATTCACCCATATCTCTCAATAAGAACAGATTTTTGAAAATTGAGAGAGGTTTTTGTAGATCAGTTTGTTGTGAGAAAAAACCTCTCTCAGTTCTTTGAGATTCGTTTTCATTTGCCCGGGTCCGCATTTCAAAAACATGTGTCAAACAGAGAAATCTCAGATCCGAAAATTAGGGCTCAGAGATGGATTCGATTCTCTCAATCTGTGACACCTGTAGGAAAACTGAGAGAGGTTATTGTTCTCTGAAGTGTTAGGAACAAAAACCTCCTCCCGTTTCTCAAAATGATTCTCCAGTCGCTCAGAATCATCATTTTAAAATGATGACTCAACCCAGTAAAAACGCAGAATTTATGTGCTTTTGGTAGCTAAAATAGCCCCGAGTTTCACGTTTTAGCTACCGAAAGCTAGGCTTTCGGTAGCTTACAAGCCCTTTTGAAAAAGGCATTAGCTACCGAAACCTGAGTTTTGATTTTTTTAAGGAAAGAACAAATCAAATGTTTTTCAAACTTTATTTACACGCTGGAACTCATTAAAATGAGTCCTAAAAAATTTAGTAGAGTTTTTTCTAATGACTCTCTATCTCCTCCTCAAATAATTTTGACCAATTTATTTGAGGAGATAACGCATATTAAGGTTTACATTTAAGGTACATCTCCATAGACTTTAGCAGTCAAATATTTATGTGGAGGGGGTTCCTTGTCCCACAAACAAACTTCTAATGACTCTCTATCTCCTCCTCAAATAATTTTGACCAATTTATTTGAGGAGATAACGCATATTAAGGTTTACATTTAAGGTACATCTCCATAGACTTTAGCAGTCAAATATTTATGTGGAGGGGGTTCCTTGTCCCACAAACAAACAAGGGTTCTCATACATCAGATATTATTATTATTATAATTATAATGTTTCCAATGTCTTCAAAGAATGTAATTTGGAACACAAATGCTACTCAACATAATGTATTGTCTATTGTTTGAAGAAGTGGTCTCTGAAGCTGTCGTCGGAAAATTGAGCATTTAATATTGGATTTGATTGCAGTTGACAAGTGAATAGACATTCCATTTGTCTATTGTATGCAACATAAATAGACAATTTATTTTGACCAATTTATTTGAGGAGATAACACATATTAAGGTTTACATTTAAGGTACATCTCCATAGACTTTAGCAGTCAAATCTTTATGTGGAGGGGGTTCCTTGTCCCACAAACAAACAAGGGTTCTCATACATCATATTATTATTATTATTATTATTATAATGTTTCCAATGTCTTCAAAAAATGTAATTTGGAACACAAATGCTACTCAACATAATCTATTGTCTATTGTTTGAAGAAGTGGTCTTTGAAGCTGTCGTCGGAAAATTGAGCATTTAATACTGGATTTGATTGCAGTTGACAAGTGAACAGACATTCCATTTGTCTATTGTATGCAACATAAATAGACAATGTAGACAAATATTTTGTAGAGTACAGTACTTCTGAAACTATCGTTAGAAAATTGAGCATTTACAACAAAACACTGGATTTGATTGTTGTTAACAAGTGAACAGCCATTCTATTTGTCTACTATATGCAACATAAATAGACAAACACTTTGTAGAGTACAGTACCCTTCAACTAAGTTGAGGATATTGAGATATAGATCATCACTTTGAAGTTTAAATGTGGGATCTCAGTGAAGATGTAGACTGCATGAAACTACATATAAAAGGAAATTCCAGAAAATTCTAAAATACAAATACTAAAATACAAATACAAAGATGTAGACTAGTGCCAACAAAGCGATGCAAATACTAAAATCAATAGTTGATCCGGATTATTTTCGGCACGAAATGAGAGCGGAGATATAATAAAGAAATGCACAGAGATATTGCAGATATTCAATAATATAACATAAATGTATTAGAGATGCAACCATAAACATAGATATACAGTAATACACGATTTCTATTAACCAGAGAAATGTACAGAGACTGTAAAAATACAGAGTGAAAGACTCGCTAGAATGGTGGTAGCTTATCTCTGAGAAGAGATGTGACCGCTACTCGCATTCGCAAGAAAATGATTACAATGAGGCTTTAAAGGCCTTTTTACAATAAACGGGAATGCCAAAAGTCCTAGACATCCAAAAACCTAACCCTAGGAGATGAAGCGCCAAAAGTCATGTGGGCCCCGTTTGGGTAAGTGAGTACAT